>ML782116.1:473116-494648 GCA_009831015.1 Picea engelmannii | reverse complement strand
CAGACACTAACTGATCTCCCTAGATCCACCTAGATCTAGAACAAAACACACCAGAACATGACGCTTTCCTTAAGTTTTAGATATTGAATTTACTAACTAAAGAGGGATGGGTGACATACCATTTAAATGTTGCTTCCTCTCGCCATCACCATCCTAGCTCCATTCCAACACTCATACAATGATGATCCTGCAAAAGAACGCAACCAACCAAAGTGATAGCAATAGCATAAACTCAATATAAACCTATGTATGTGATTAAGGAATCATACAATAAAACACAACAAGCTTTATAGGAAAGAATCATATTACTGTATCATATTAAATGTGAAAGAGAGATTACAACCATGGCCTTGATGTCGTAAGGTCCCTTCCAACTGTCCTTCGTTCCCCACACACTTCTTGCTCCAAGGATTCTGAGACCATGGATCTGATAGCTACTCACAATCTATCTTGACAAAGCAAATCTCAAAGCCACTCCAACCAAGATGATAATTCCAAGCCAACCAAAGCTAAACAAAGCTAAATTTCTCCATGAGAACTCCTCTCCTTTTATAAGTTGAAGAGGATAAGGTGAGGAGGTTAGGATGATCCCACTAAATCATGAAAGCGAGTAAGATCCAAACCATTCGGATGCCACCTCACCATAGAAGTTTCTCCTTCTAGAAGATTCAAGAAAACGCTTGTTTTTCCCACGTGTAGGCATTCTCGCACCCTACCTATAGAGAAACTTGTGAACATCTCACACCCTAGCTATGGTGCAACCTGCAAGAATCAGGCATTCTCTCACCCTGTGAACTTCCTTTTTTACAGGGTTTTTACAAGCGAAAATGCAACTTCTTTTCTCAGGAAAAGTCCTTCTCTCTTCTTCCTTCAGGAACTCATGCTACTGACCCCTATGAAGGCAACATATAGGTTTACATCATTAATAGTCATAGGGATGATGAAAATAATGTGTAACATAGATCCCCTCAAAGTATGAAGTTAGAACAAAGTGATAGCTGAAATACTTTGTCGAGTGTGTGTAGGGAATAAGGAATAGTCGGTCGGAAACCTTCCAACAAACAAAGAAATACAGTACAATAATATATCATCACTGAGGTAGGCATTCCCATACTCAGAATACAAATGACTCAAAGCATAAATGTCGACATGTGAAGATCCATGTCAAGTAAGACAGGTCATGGCCACCAAACATGCACTGTGGATCCATGCTGATATGACTCAAATTGGAACATAGCCACCAAAAATACACTGTGGATCTATGTGTTAAAGACTCAAATTTGAACATATCCACCAGACGTACAAAGTGGATCTATGCAACATTACACTGAATATACTCCAACGCAACCTGGACAAAGAGATTAGATCCAGGGTCTCCAATCCCGTCACCCGAAAGTACAAATCTAACCATGTGATTACATGTGTTGAAGTCAAACATGGTAGAAACCACTTTATTACCGGTCATTAGTGTATATCATTAACATGTGCAAGGGAAATCATCATTAATGTCAATGACTCCCAAGGTACACTAGTACAATCCAACGAATGCGAATAAATGAGTTGAAGTTGAACACTCGCTGAAATCTTCCGATCAGTGGTCAATAATGAAAACCCACTGTCGAAAGAGAGGAAACTTGTCATTGAGGCATGCAAGTTCCAAGGTACCAACTGGTTTCTAAGTCTAATTCCTAGATAATGAGTTGAAGTCGACAGGAAAAGACTCGTCACAGGAGGACCTTAATGTATCCCACATCAATGACACAAAACAAGTAACAATATTTAATGTAGATCAGATTAACAAGTGATTTAGGACTGACTCAGGGATGGCCGATGCAATAGAAGGCTTAAACACTGCAGAAAAGGCTGACGCAATGGAAGGCTTTCCGGGTTGAATTTCTCTTTGAACATATTGACGACACGAAAACTGTATTGGAAACACTGACTCAACAACATGGATCGTAGACCGATTTGTAATCTTATAAGGGAGTATGATCAGGAAACAAGAAAATTTTCCAACCTAGACACAAAGCGAGTGAAAGGGTGTCATTTTCAAAAGTGACTCTTTCATGGAATACAGGTTTAGACACAATTCTTTCCCAATTTTTCCCCCACCATTTCTGGCGAGTATCTCTTTATTTTTATGCAAGCTTGAGGAGGATAGCATATGTTTGTCAATATAAGCTCATCCTTTGGATAAGTGATTTGGATAAGTCCTTCGGAGTATGTTTAATGAACCCTGGGAAGGAGTGGTTCGGTCCCTTATGGGCCTTTCGATGTTTATTTAACGAGTCCAAAGAAAGAAAAATCATGGGTTTTTCATGTTTAGAGAGTCTAAAAAACACTTAAAGATAACTCTCTCAGTTCCTTTTTTGTAAAGTAGTTCGACAGAACTGAAAAAGTGATAAAATATTGCCCATCAAACATTTTATTCAAATACTTTTACGAGCGTGAACAAAACAAGGTCGCTCGGCAATCTTTTCATGTTTACAGAGTATGAAAAGAGCTTAAAGGGAACTCCAGGGGGTTCCTTTTTCGTATAACCTTTACGAGTACAAAAAAGTGATAAAAGTATACTCAGTTACATTCTCGCGTATTTACGAGCTCGAGAAAGAACAAAGACTAATATCGGTAACTTATTATCATGTATTTGTGAGCATGAGAAACAATAAAGACTAAGCTCGGGATTGTTTTCATTTTTACGCAAGCTTTAAAACAAAACAAAACTATGCCTGGAATAGATTTTAATTTTTACACAAGCTTAAAAACTAAACAAAACTATGCTTGGACCTGGTTTCATTTTTACACAACCTTGAACCAGAGGAAACTATGCTTGAGGTAGGTGGTTTCATTTTTACACAAGCTTGAACCATAGAAAACTATGCTTGTGACTTCCCAATGCATAACACATGGAAGGTTGGTACTTAGCCCCCAGTTTAAGAAACTAGCGGCTCTACTTCAGTATGAAGTCCAGAGGCTGGAAGTATTGCCCCCCAAGCTTCGTTTCATCCAACAACAAAGGCAGAGGAAATGAAGCTTCAAATACGAGACGAAGGACTTGACTCAAACAGAGAGGGGGAAAACTATTTCATTTTTTAACGAGCTTGACACAGAAACAAGAACTATGCTCGTAACCATTGTTTCATTTTTTAATGAGGTTGCTACAGAGACACAAAAACTATCCTCAAGTGGTTTAATTTTTTAATGAGCTTGAAATTAGAAAACTATGCTCAATTCTGGTTTCATTTTTTAACGAGATTGAAATCAGAAAATCATGCTCATAGACCTCTGTTTCATTTTTTAATGAGGTTGCCTCAGAGATGAAAAAAACTATCCTCGGAATCTTCTTGATCATGGATTCCAAAAGAACAATGCTCCAGAAGGAGACTATGTTAAGGGACAAAATTTGGTCATGGCTTCCAAGAGGTATTTTCTCGAAGGAAGAAACACGCTCTAGAAGGACACCATGTCGAGGGTCGCGACAGGAGTAAAGATATCAGGCTCTAACAAACCTATCGAAGAGATCACCATGGCAACTACTAGATCTAAGCCATCAGAAGTTGAAGCCATGGGCGACAATGCCACATAATTGACCTGTGGCGGGGGTGACATTGTCTGCATACAAGAACCATTCAGGGAGGCAATCCAGGTAGGGTCAATGAATGAAAGTTGATCAATAGTCGCAACCCGTCTATCGTGAGGGAAAGATATCACACAAAAAAGAGTAGACACAATAGCTTTCATGGCATAGACATAATCTCGCCCAAGGAGCAAAGAAAAATCCAAGGGGTCTTGGACTACCATGAGATCAATAAAGATAGTTTTCCCTCCCAAAGTTATAGGAAACTGAGGAAGGGTCCCTAAAGGTTGACTGGTTCTTCTATTAAAAGCTAACAGATTCTGTGTAACCGGTGCAAGTGGAGGACAACCCAAATCTTGCCAATAAATAGAGGACAAAATACTAACAGATGAACCTTCATCTATTAGTGTCTGAGGAACGCCTCGACCAAAAAACTATACTATAATCTGGAAAGGAATATAAGAGGGAAGACGAGGTCCAGTTAGCACACCCCAATCAAAACGGATGGCCTCATTACTTGGAGGGGGTTCCACGGGAGAAGGAGGAATAGCCCCTGGCATGGTAGATTATGTATCAACGAGAAAAACATGGGTAGTATCGGGTTTACTCTCTAGCGGGAGAGTAGGATCGACCGATGATGAGATCAAATCGACCACTTGGGTTTTATTCTCCAAGGGGAGAATGGGGTCGACAGGTGTAAATAGATCGACCACTTGGGTGACACTCTCTAATGGGAGAGTGGGATCAACTGAGGATGGGATCATATCGACCTATTTAGTTTCACTCTCTGAGGGGAGAATGAGATTGACCGAGGATGGTATCAGATCAACCACTTTGTCAAATGGTTCAACTAAGGGAGTGACCAGATTGACGATATGATCAACCGGATTGACCGGTGAAGGGACCAGAGTGATCATTCCGTCAACTACAGGTGGGTTGAGAGAAAGCTTGCGATAAGCGGCTGGAAGTTGAGGCTATGAAACAGTCATGTCTTCCAGTAATTTTGAGGCTTTGTCCATATGAGGGCAAAGATGAGTTAGATGACTCCCTTTGCATAACATAGACGGGAACTTGACTCTACTTTTCTTCTTCCCAACCGTATCATGACTAGTTGACTGGAGGTCATCAGTATGTTGTTCAGAGGCTGATGACATGGGTTGGTCAGGGTGTGTAGACCATACTTCTATAACCTTGGATAGACCAAGGAAATCCTTAAGAAGATGGCTACCCTTACAAAGCCTGCAAGGGTACTTGGGCTTATGGGTTGTTTGGGTGATCTTGACATCATCAACACTCCCAGCACAATTAACAGTAACTGGTTGTTTTCCAACATGTTTGATAGTGGTTGGAAGCTTTGACCCTTGTTTACCTTTCTTTTTCTTAATCTTCCTTTTCTTCTTCTTGTTATTCACCGGGTTACTTGTTATAACCCTAAATTACACCACACATGCTTACCTGGCATCAGGCCAACTCATATCCCTTCATTGCTAAAACATCTGTTGAACAACCTCTTTAAAAATCCTCTTAGGTAAAGGCACACGCACCCTAACCCACTACTGCACGCATGTGAATGCTGGCAGGCCTACTACAGCCCGCGTTTACCTAACAAAACTCAAAAATAGGAAAGTTGTCGATGGGACAAAAATCTATGGGTCAGTTAACCGAAACTCCCGTCCATGCATGGCCGAGAGTTTGTCCAAAACCCTAGCTCCTTCTAGCCTATAAAAGAAGGGGTAGGGGTACTATTTGAAGGAGGAAAAATTATAGCGAAGAAACTATGCCCATTTGCCGAATCCATTTGTCCCAACCCTTTAGCCTTTCCTCAAGCCTAAGGAGAATTAACGCAAAGCAGTTGGAGGAAAAAAGAAGAGGAGGAGCCCAGGATCAGGATCAAGGAGTGGTGGCCGGTCTTGACTTCTATTGTAAGTTGATTCATTTCGAAAATAAATAAAAGAATGCTTTTCCCGTCCCAATGCATGATTTATAGGTGGTTTGTGTAATTTATGCTTAATTTCTAACCCTCAAGTAGAAAAATAGCATGCATGCATGGTTGTGTGTTTTGATTGTAGGATAACTTTGGAAGAAGCAGTGCAAGAAAGCGGTCAAGAGCACAACGGAGGATCTACACCAAACATCAATAAAAAGGTTAGTAGTTCCTTTCCATGCATGTATCGTGAAAGAGGGGTTTAAGTTTTGGGTGGTAGGTTAAAAGGTCATTTCTTTAAGGTCAAAATCTACATGCAAGCCTAGCCCTAGTTTGCTAGTCCGTAGGGTATTATTTCCCTACAACAGAATTGGCGACTCCGCTGGGGAAAGATAATCTTTAGGGTTTCCGGATTTAGTTGAGTTTCTGGGTAGTTTAAGAGATTAGATTTTCTGTTTCTTTGCCTGTCTTTTTCAGTAAGGCCTGAGCTAGTAGGGAGCCTGGTTCTTTATACCAGTTTTCCCTGATTGTTGCTTGACGAAAATTGTTCGGGACACACAGAGGTACACACGGCCTGCAGAAGGTCTGCACACATGTGCCCGCGCCCTAACCTTCTATAGCCCGTGTGTGAACGCTTGCTGTAGAGGTTTCAGTAGCGTGTAGGAGTCAGAAATATTGAGAGGCAGTCCTCCTCTTCTCTGTCATAATTTTACATTCTCAGGGGGCTTTCTGGATCCTGTCTGAGTCTTGCTAGTTCACAGTCTTGTCTCAGTTTGCTTTATTGCGTTTAGTTATTCCTTGCAATTATTTTTCTTTTCTGTTAAGAAGAAGCATCCAAGCCTTCAAGAGACCCTGGTGATCAATACTAGAGGCCTCTTCCTGGTTTGGGCTGCCTATGTTTATTTTTGTCTGGTAGTTTATACATGCATGTGGCCTGTGCAAGTGCAGCCCGTGGGTACACGTGCTCTGTTATAGCTCAGCACGCATTTGCACGCGTGTTGTTTCAGTGACAGAGACGTTCTTTGACAGGTTGCTTTTCAATCAGGGTGGGGCAGTCATCCCCTCCTGTGGTGAGAAGTGTTCCTCTCAGGTGTTTGAGCCCAGGTTTGAACAGTCAGTAGGTTAGGGCCTCTTACCCTTAGCCTGTTTTTCTTAGTTGATAGTTGATAGAAAAGATATATAAAAAAAAAAAAGAGAGAATTTTGTTTTATGGTTTTTAGACAAGCGTAGGAGTCTGTGCTTTCTTGATTGCCATTGTGTATCTTTGTTCTAATTCCTTGCGATCTGCGCTTTAAGACAACATTTTGTTTTGTTTTCTTGGTTTTGTGCTTATCGACATTTTCCCTTTGTTGCTTCATTTAGCACTTAAATAAAAAAAAAATATTTCTTTTTCATTTTCTTCTTTGTTTGAAGATTTTGTTTCTGCATCAATAGATAGGAAGAAGTATTTTGTTCATAAGTTTTGCAGTGCATTTAGAGCATAAGTAGCTCGTAGTTGAGTGAAATTCCTTTATGTTTGCTACATGAAATCTTAGAAAAATTGAAAAGAAAAGAAGTCTTTCTTGTGTGAAAAGTTGTTGATTTTTTCATTTAGTAAAAGCATTTTGTTTCCAGCTTTTTTCATTTGTTTTTTCTTTGAGTCTTTACACATCATCAGTTTCACTTTCATACTCGTGACGTAAAAAAGCCCATAAAAGTAACGCTAATTTAAAATCTATTAGACTTTTTGTTTGTAGGGTTCATACACTAGTTCAGGACTAGGGCCTTGGATTAGGTTGGAGAGGAAACTCTCCAAGGCCACTCAAAACCAAACATTGGAGTCTGTGATAGGGAGTGTAGAAGTCCAGTTTCATGGAAGTTATCCGGGACCCCCCTCTAACACAGGGGATAAACACGAGGTCGCATGAGGAAAGGTAGCGGAGATAACCCCTCCAAAGTTGGACCAAGCGTAGTGGAGAACACATATCGAGGATTTGTTTTGGGATTCCGTCATTTGCATTTGCCACGGGGCTTCGTGGGTCTCGAATCCATTCAAGGTCCTCCATTGTCTTCTGGACCATTTTCTCTCGATACCCTTGACAGGTTTCGGGCTTGATACCCTGCTCATTGTGGTCTACCCAACTATCGACTGTACCCGCCTGGTGACTGTTCGCGTGCTGGCGAACTAGTTGCCAATCTTTTTTAGGGACATACACAGGTGACTGCGGGGGTATACCACGATACCTAGGACAAACATTGGGCCATGCTTTGCAGAGTATACCCAAAGGGTGATTCCGTTTTTGAGTTGCACTTGCACCGGTAAGTTGCTCTAGTGTTGGTTGTTGTAATTGTTCTTCAAAATAGTTAGTGATTGCTTGTCTTATCTCGTAGGGGATTCTTTTTTAGTGTCTGTTACTATTTGAACATGTAGAATACCTTAGCGTGTCTTGGATATTCTCACACAATGGAGGATCCCGAGCTCCACCGTTCACAAAGGCTTCTGGGCCTGCCGCCAGTTATACTGGAGCCACCCCCGCCACCATAGAGGCGGAAGCTATACCAACAAGGGTCTTTCGAAGCAACCGGGTTACAAGACATTGTGCCCGAACAACTCCCGGAGGAATCAACTGCCAATCTTGGTTCGGTTGAAACCCCAACCACTAATACTTGGCCATCGGTCAATGTACCAATCCAATTTTATGAACGCCTGTCAGTGCCTCACACAGCTATGGAAACAAACGCTATTACTTCCTATGGGAATTCTTCCATTCCCACCACCGTTGCTACCACAGGAGAAGCATCTCCTAACTTGCCGTCGTCGGCCTGGGTCACCATGGTCTCGGCCGCAACTACGTCGCACAGTGGACCGATCCCATCTATCACGGCAGCCACAAATCCCTTTACACCTAGTGCGACCGGCCCTCCATTCTCATACGGTATGCCTAGTTCAGGCACAAGTCCTGCACTCACTCACTCCACTTTACAGACTTTGGGTCTGGGGGCAGGGAGCTCTACCGCTCCTCTGCAAGGTCAACTTGGGGGCATTCATGTCCCTTTTAATGCCTTTCCTTACGCTGGAGGTCATATCTCTCCTTCGTCCCCTTCGCTTGGTGGTCTGCATCAGCAGTCCGCTGGGCAACCTGCACACACGAGTTCATTTGGAGCCGGGAGTCAAGGAACACTTGCACACACTATGCCGGTAGGTTCGTCAACGTTTGTTTGGAATGAGACATTTGGTAACAACACTTTCGCATCCACCGCTTTTCCATCTGGGGGCACTCCCATTTTTGGACAGTCTACTCCGGCGCAGGGTACTATTCCTACACCGGGGGCACATATAGCAGGACTTTGGAACTCAGGACAAGGATCCGTTCCCTCCTCTGGAATGTCGTTCTGGGGTAATTCTTTCCACAGTCAATGGAACCCTGGACAGACTTCTATGCCTCTCCCATCAGGACCGGTATGGGGTAATCCTTCCCAAAGTCCGTCAAACACAATGAATGCCCACCATCCTATGTCCTTTATGGGGAATCAGCCAATGATGTCTCCACAGATGTAAAACCCTTACGCTAGTTAGGGCCATGGTTTCTACCAGAATCCGGGCTAGCAGCCAAACTTTTCCTGGCAACCTGGTGCCAGTCAAACTCCAGGACCCTTTTTCCCAGGCTATCAGCAGCAACCCAAACTACCCTTCCTGGTGACATTACACTTGCCAGATTTGAAAAGGTTGTTAAATGATCCTATTTTTCACGATCCACGTTGGCCTCCTATGCCAACGAAGTTGCCTTCAGACATCCCAAAGTTCGAGGCCAAGCGTAACAAAGATCCAGGTGATCACGTGACTACTTTTCATCTTTGGTGTTCATCTAACTCATTGAAAGATGACTCCATCCAGTTGCGATTGTTTCAACGCACTCTTATCGGGAATGCAGTGAAATGGTACATCGAGCTTCACTGCTCAAGATACTCTTCTTTTGGTGAACTGGCGATGGCTTTCCTTAACCATTTCCAGTTACCTGTGAGATACGATGCTGGCACAGAGCTGCTTGCCAATTTCGAACAGACGACAATAGACCATATCTCTGATCATATCCAAGAGTGGAGACGTCGAAAGAGTCTAATGAAAGTACTAGTCCCACTAGCATTCCTCCTTGAGTGGTTTCTTAAGTCTTTATTCCCACAATTATCCAAAGACGTCGCGACTTCAGGAGTTTTCTCCGAAGAAGATGCTATCATGAGGGCTCAACAGTTTGAGCTCATCTATTCTCAGTCTGGTTTATTATACAACATCCTTCCGGATGCACCACGATCGATACTGGATAAAACTAGACAGAGAGCTGAACCACATGCCAATGGTATTGTTGGTTCAGCACAAACTAAGCCCGCTGAGCAATTGACAAAACAATTGCAACAATTATCTATACAACACTCAGCGGCCAGCCAAACTACTGCTTTGGCTGTTCCTCCTACCCAAACGTCAGAAGTACACTTCGTGCAGACGACTAACCCAAAGGCCACCCAGTAGCCTGAAGGGAAGAAAAGACAACACAAAAGGGTAAGGGGGATAAAAAATCCATTGATAATGCTAGCGAGGGCACCACAGAAAAAAGGAAGGTTAGGTATCCGTGCAACTTGTGTACGGAAGACCACCAAACCCATCTTTGTCCTCGACTTACAGAGGCCCAAAATTTTGTCACGCAGCAACAGTAAGCCGTGTTGACTAATCCTTTTCAGCATGGGAAAAATTTAACTCAAGCCTCTACAAGTTCCGAAGGGGGCAGCCAAGAAACCTTCCCTCCCCCAAACAATTCCTCATCTGCAAACGTATATATGGTGAGGGGTGATTCTTTAATAACGACTAGAGCGCACGACTATAGTAAACAAAGCACCTCTGAGAAGGGTAAAGAAGCTGAGATACCATATCTTCCTCTACAGATTGAGAAGACGTTGGGTGAAACAATGACACGTATCCCAAAGGGTGCGTTTAAGAAAGCTTCTCACAACCCAAACGCAAGGGCCACCCAGAACTACTCTGTGGTGGAAGATTTATCACAAACCCCTTGTGTGATGTCCGATTTGGAGGTCCTCCAAAGGTGCCCTACTCAGAGGAAAGCCTTGTTAACTTCTTTAGGCTCTATTGAGACTTGTAACCCAGGTACCATCATGCTAGATACAACCGACTTAAAACCTCGTCTGCCTTACCACGTAGAGTTTTAGATAGTAGTGGCTCATCCCATGAAAACTTTTACAAGCAATATCTTTCACACGGTGGTCGACGAGGGTGCCTCGACATGCGTTATGTCGTTAGCATGTTGGAAGGCCATTGGCCATCCCACTTTGTCTCCGTCACCTACTCTCCTTATTGCATTCGACGGTCGTTCTTTCCGACCACATGGCATCGTTCCTTCTTTCCCTGTGCAGTTAGGAGGGAATACCGTGTGCGTCGAAGTAGAGGTAGTCGATGCTCCCCTCGACTATAATCTCTTGTTATGTCGGAGTTGGATTTATCCTATGCAAGCTGTGGCTGCTACAGTTTTTCGAGTCTTGTTGTTTCCACACGAGGGTCGGATAGTGACCATTGATCAATTGTCCTTCTCTAGACCTGACCCAGCTTTGGGGGCATCCACTGTTCCCATGATTGATAATCCTCAGCCCGGTGTCATTAACATATTATTGGGTTTGTGCCCATCCTTGATGGGTACCTTCGATTACCCACCTCCTCATGACGATGTCAAGTTTATATCTAGTCACAATAAGGCTGAGATTTTTCACGTTTCATCGTTCTGCACGACTTACTTTGAGGATCCGTGGATTCTTCCTTCTCCATCAGCCATGATGGATGAGACAGGGCACTTCGGCATGTCCATGCCCTTGTCGGCCACTGAAGTAGTGTACTCTTTAGTCCACCAAGCTTCAACTAACCCCGATCCGACTCCCGCACAAGAGTTGGATCCACTTCTAGAGCCTATTTGGGCTCAGGGTTCTCTTGCTACCACCGATTCATTAGACTTAGTCTTGCCTTCTGACGAAGCAGTAATCGAAGCAATGACTAGTCTGGACAAACCTTGGGAAGATCTTCATCACAGATCATATTTCCTCCCAGAGTTAAGCCGAATCGAGGCAGGAGAATTCACTATCACCATGACGGGAGATCATCTGTGTCCTATTAACCTCTTAGCTACAAAGGAAATTTATGCTGAGGGGAATATGGTGACTATCGTTGAAACTATGCCTATCGATATCTCCCCAAACCCTGGCGTCGTGGAGAATGTCTTTGTCGAAGCAGATTGCTCCCCCGAAGAGATTCAGATTTATACGGATCCTTTCAAAGAATTCTGCGAGGTTTTTTCCTGGTCTTATGAGGAAATTCCAAGTATCGATCTGAAAATAGTTGAACATGAAATCACAACGTATCCTGATGCTAAGCCTGTTCGACAAAAACTTCATCCAGTTAATCCTAAGAAAGCAGCAACCATTAAGATTGAGGTTGAGAAATTGCTCAAGGTAGGGTTCATTTACCCTATTCATTTGACTCAATGGGTGTCAAACCCCGTGCCGGTCGATAAAAAACAAGGCATGATTCGTGTATGTACTGATTTCCGTGATTTGAACAAGGCATGTCCAAAAGATAATTATCCAACCCCATTCATCGACCAGATCATTGATGAATGTGCCAGTTGTGAAGCCTTTTCATTCATGGATGGTTTTTCAGGCTATAATCAAATCCAAATCAAACCTGAGGACCAACACAAAACGACATTCATTTGTCCGTGGGGTACATTCGCCTATCGTAAGATGCCTTTTGGCCTCAAGAATGCTGGAGCCACTTTCCAGTGGGCCATGTCTTTTGCGTTTCATGACCTCAAACATATAGTCGAGGCCTATCTAGATGATTTAACATCATGCTCTCGCAAGCGAAAGGATCATCCTATGCACCTCAGACTCATCTTCGAACGCTGTCGCTACTTCAAGATTAGCTTGAATCCCAACAAGTGTAGCTTTTGCGTCACGTCAGGGCATTTGTTAGGTTTCATCGTATCAACCACAAGGATCATGGTGGATCCTCTTAAGGTGGAGGCAATAATCCAGTTGCCCCCCCCACGCACAATCTTACAGCTTCAAAGTCTTCAAGGCAAGGCGAACTTCTTACGACGCTTCATCGCGAACTATGCCGAAATCACCAAGGGATTTATGCGTTTACTTAAGAAAGATGTTCCTTTTTTTGGGACGAAACCGCTCAACTCTCTTTTGACGAATTGAAACATGCCCTCACAACCGCACCTATGCTACGACCACCTGATTATAACAAAGATTTCTTATTATATCTGACTGCCACAGAGTCAACCATAGGCATGGTTTTAGTTCAGGAAGATGATTCATTTTCAGAATACGTGATCTATTACCTGATTTGAGGCCTCGTAGGACCGAAACTTAATTATTCCCATCTCGAAAAACTTGCGTTGGCAGCAGTTCATGTTGTTCAACGGTTCCGTCACTATGTTCTATTTCGCAAGACCATCGTCGTTGTTTTCATGAATCCATTCTAGTACATGTTGACACGATGAGTTATCGGCAGAAAAATCAATAGATGGATGGTCATCCTCTAAGAATTTGGCTTATACTTCGTTTCAGAAAAGTCCAAGAAGTCATTGGTCTTCGCAGAACTTATTTCGAAGCTTCCGGTTGAGTCAGGTGACGTTGTGCCTGAGGAATCGCCTATCCGGGGGGATATGTTTTTGATTGAATCTTCAGACCCCTGGTACGGAGATATACTAATCTATATCTAGACTTTGAAGTGCCCCACCTCTACTTCTCATGATGAGTGTCGACAGATACGCCATCAGGCTAAGAACTATCTCATACTTGACGATACATTGTATCGGAGAGGTGTAGATTGCATCTTGCGTCGATGTCTCACTCATGAGGAGGCCGTCATAGTGCTCAACGATTGTCATACAGGAGCTTGTGGTGGTCACTTATCTGGGTTGGCAAAATCCCAAAATATTTTACGAGTAGGTTACTTCTGGCCCACACTTATCAAAGATTGTATCGAGTCGGTCAAGAAGTGCCATCCGTGCCAAATCTTCTCTCGGAAGATGAGGGTACATCCAGCTCCTATGTTTCCTGTCATCACAGTTGGTCCCTTCACTAAGTGGGGGATTGATTACACTACATGCAACCCCCCGTTAGCAAGGGGGCACCGCTATATCATTGTAGCTTTCGACTACTTCACTAAATGGGTCGAAGCTATGCCAACGTTTAAATATGATGGAGAGACTGCAACTCTCTTCTTATTCAACCAAATTATAGCACGGTTCGGTGTCTCGAGAGAGATTGTCACTGACCATGGCAGTCACTTTCAGAACCAAATGATGTCCGAATTAACATCAAAGCTTGGGTTACAGAAAGAACATTCATCACCTTACTACCCCCAAGCCAATGGGCAGGTGGAAGTTGTAAACAAAATTCTTAAGACGATTCTACAATGAACTATCAACTCAGCCAAGTCAAACTTTCATTTGATGTTATACTCGGCATTATGGGCTTACCGAACATCAGTTAAGACTGCAACCGGTTTCTCACCTTTCCAACTCGTTTACGGGCTGGAGGCAGTCTTGCCCATTGAATTTCAAATACCATCTCTGAAATTGGCAGTACAATTATTGCCAGACACTTCTCCACTTAAAGAACGGTTAGTACACCTTGAGCAGCTTGATGAGAAGCATCGCGATGCGGCCCTGGACAACGAGGCTCATAAACATAAGGTCAAGTGTCAATATGATAGGTCCGTTCGTCCTCGGATTTTTTCTGAAGGCGACCTTGTCCTAGTCTATGACCAAGATAAGGACCCCCTGGGGGCAGGAAAGTTTAAACCCATGTGGTTTGGACCCTTCATTATTAAGGAGGTTTTAAAAAAGGGTGCTTATGGTTTGGTCGATTTTGAAGGGAATGCTTTGGCGGAGCCTAGAAATGGGCTCTACCTCAAGAAGTATTACTCATAGAGAGGTCATTGTGGGTAACTTTTTGTAACATATGTATAGTCTTTGTACTATTACCTTTTTACGTTTCTTTTAAAAATTGTTATGGACGTGTCATTGATGTTATCTTTCATCAATATGGCAGATGTCAAGTGAGTCCGAGGTGTTCGTTGGGTATGCGGATGGTGCTAGTCGACACACGTGGAGGCTTGCCTCCGCAGCTTGGGTAATCTTTACACCACAGGGTCAGTTGTTATCTTCCGGAGGTATATGCTTAGGTGACACCACAAATAATGTTGCCGAGTATAGTGTAGTTATTGAGTTACTTCGTGACGCTTTGTCATTGGGTATCTCTTGTCTCTGGGTCTATCTAGACGCTCAACTGGTTGTGTCACAGCTAAACATAATATACCAGGTACATGATCCAACTTTACACCGACGATTCCTTAGGGTACGTCTCTTAGAATGAAACTTTGATTATATTACATATTTTCATGTTCCTAGGAGATTAAACCAAATCACAGATACTCTAGCTAATCACATTTTAGATTGGCATCTTGCCCACATATAAAAATATCATGGACATAAACATGTAAATACATTTTTGCACACATAATCCATAAGACACAAAAAGAGATAAAAAAAAAACCATATATAAACATCATAAAATCCTCGGAGTACATAGATGGGCGCAAGCGCCTCAAAAGTGGGAACAATAACGACTCACTGGGCTTATGCCCTCAAAAAATATATACATATCAGTGCTCGTGGCACATAAAAGTCTAAAGTCTTCTCAGGGCCTATGGGCCCTGTTATAATCATGTACATCTTGGGCTAAACGCCTAAACAATCGGACCCATGTCCGAGGTGCCCCCACAACATGAGTCTGCATGGATGGCGGTAGGTCCTCTATCTCTACCATGGGAACTGTGCGAGTGAGCGCAGTAAAGTTCCACTCAATTCGCCTCAGGACCCTCTCGGCCTCTCCTGCTGGGAGGTTCCCTGCTACTGTTGCTCCTCCAGCGACGAAAGCTGCGGCTTCTGGCCATGGGAGACGCCTGTTCCGTGCATAGTCGGCAAGTCGCATGGGTCCCACATCTGCATGCAATAAACGTTCACCCATCAAAAACTATGGTATACAAAAACATGATATATATATCAAAAAAGACATAAAAATTACATATGCAAACAAAAAAACTATACAGGTGGAGACTTACCCATCTCCCCTCGCTCCTCACCAGGAGGCACTGGTATCTCTAGATCTCTGGAGAAGTCAATCCCCGCATATGTGTAGTCCTCAATAGCCGGGATCTGTCATGACAGCCAAGCAAAAAAGTCATCGTTGAAGGACTCCACGGTCCTTCCACCACCCTGTCGCGGTAGTAACACTGCCCATCTTCATACTACGGGGAAAGTGGCCAGATGTCCTCATACTGTCAGCTAAGGACTGAAACATAGAACTCTCTTGAAGAAGAATGAACATAGGATAGTCCCAAACCTGAAGTTCTTGTGTGTCCGCTGTCGGCAAGCTGTCAACTGACTCTTCATGCACTCCAACAGTGTGGTACTCCAATCAAAAATTTGTGCATTCATGCACTGGATTGCACAGTTCATCTATGCGCGTGAAGCCTGGTACACGGCTGCTGAGCCGGTAATCCACCCAATGAGCAATAAAACATTCTTTAGGGAGAGGCTAGTAATCCTACTAACAGGTACCGATGAACCTCTATGATCGGTCCTAGCCCCACAGTACTCATCAATCAGCTCCGAGACTTTGCTCGGCCCTGCAGGAAACATCTGAAAGTTGACTGGTTCCCCTCTCCATGAGAGGCCAGTCAAAAAGTAAATATCCTCGGTGGTGGGCACCAAGGATTTCCCCTCTAGCATGAATGCCTCTACATCAGGGTGCCAGTAATCAACCAAGGCGTTCAGTAGCCTTGGTTGCGCACGCATGAACGGACATAAAAATAATTTTACCAACCCGCACTGCGTCAGCACGGCCACAACATTCGGATCTGCGGCCACTAACTCATTGGCGGCCTCATGCTCCCTTTCCCTCCACTGAACATACATCCTACCAACAACAACAAGGTAAAGGAGGGTCAATACATGTTTTCATTGAATTTTTCATCACACGGGGGGGTAAACGCGGCCTGTAGAGGCGACACTCACGGGTACCCGTGTGCAGTCTTTGCTCTGCACGCGGGTACCCGCGCGCTATCTCTAGACAACCTGCGTTTTCCTAGGGCCAACCTTTTTAAGGTCGACGCCCACCCCCAAAACACAACTAAATGATACCAAAGAAGTATTGAATAGCTAGACAAGGGAGTTTGTACTTACTTGGTCCAAGTAGAAGTCCGTTTCGTCCACTGTAGCTCTCGGAATCACGATCTTTGGCAAAGGGGGTGTTTTGGCTCCAGAGTCAATTTCCAAATCAGCAATGGTGATAATGAGCTGCCAGCTTCTATTTATAGACATTTGGGCCTCTTTTTGTCACTTTTTTGGCCCCCCTTATCAGTTTCTTTATACCAAAAACCATTTTGAGTGATCCAGGAGTTATATGGGAGGGATTTGAGTAGGTATTGGGACAATTTTTTGAGTTTCGAAAAAATAAAAAATAAAAAATAAAAATATATTGACGGTCCATAAAATTTATTTTTTTTCAAAAATCCACTTGAGCATATAGGTTAGGATATCGCTCCAACTTTTGCATCTCGTTGGATTTTTCTTATGCTATAGGATCGATCCCACCCAGTTGTGACACAGAACCGTCATATCTTCTCTAGAAGCGTCACAACTTGGTGGTAGAGCTTAACACAACATGGATGCCCTAGGTAGGTCCTGGTTGCATTATGGTGTCCATGCCATTTTTAACAACATCGTAGGCTCGGGAGTCCGTATAGTCTTTCTTGAATACGAGTTTGAGCCTCATTTGCATGGGTCTTTTTCACTCCTTGCCTTACCCTCCGGACTCCCAAAACATAACAGGTCTCCTTTTAAGCCCTTTTCAGACCCTCTAAACATGAAAAGATTGTCGAGCGATCTTGTGACCTTTCACGCTCGTTAAACTGAAATTTGAAGTCACGTCTGTCCGGCGGTAGTTTACCCCTTTTTCGGTCCGGACGATCAACTGTATGAACAAAGGTATACTCTATCAAATTCCCATTCTTTAGAAGAGTATTCTCAGGTATAATTTTATCCCTTTTTTCGGGTCTAAGGAACTAAATTTACGAAAAAGAAACCCCCTCGGAGTCCATAGTTAATCTCTTTTCAGACTCCCTAAAATTGAAAAGATCGTCGAGTGACCTTATTCTTTCACACTCGTTAAATTGGTCCAGAAGAATATTCCTGACGGAGTCCATAGTTAAGCTTTTTTCAGACTCCTTAAAAGTGAAAAAATCGCCGAGTGATCTTGTCCTTGTCACACTCGTTAAAATGGTTTTGAATTGACGTCTAATCGGTGCTAGTTTATCCCTTTTTCGAACCAACTAGACTATTAAAGAAAAAGGTACCCCAATGGAGTTTCCTTTTATGCTTTTTTAGACTCTCTAAATATGAAAAACCACCGAGCTTCCCTTCTCTGGGCTCGTTAAACTTACATCGAAGGACGTTACCATTGTGTGTTCTATCAACTACATTCGCATACCCTACCCATCATCCTTGTAACAGTTTGCTTTTGCGTCTTAACACCTTTGGCCGCTGGAATATTTTTCCCGAATATAATTTCACCAGAACATCAGTCTTGTCCTTGTGCCTTGAGCTTGTATGTTTGCAGTACTAGTTCCTCCGTTGTAACATAATATTCCTTTATTCTTTTTCAAAATCATCAAAAAGAACAAAAAAAAATCAAATATACCCCAAAAAGAGGATGGGAAAAGTATTTTCTTTATTGGAAGCCTAATGAGTCGCCCTTTGATGAAGCACATCTGTCCGTTTGATCATCAGACTATGGGATGTAGTACGACCTTAGGAAGATTTTTCTCGCTATATAGAGTTGTGTCCTCCACCGTTTGGTTACTCTTCCAGACATATGGAGAGTTTGCGTTGCCTCCTGCTTCGTAGAATTATGATTAACAGATATGCTGCCTGAGTCTTATCACTTGTCTTGCTATTGTCCAAGGGAAGTTTGTCACTAAGCTTGAGTCGACCCCTCTGCAATATGTCTCTTGTCCGCATACCTGGCCATCCTGAACATCCAATCATGTCCTTGTTCTAAATCACTGAAGCCTTCAGTCCGATCATCAAGATTATCAAGTCCATAATCGACGAGCCGTCAAAGACCTCTGGGTAGTGTAGTCGTACACTCATATTACACTCCTACCCGAGTTTAGAAGATTTTGAAGTTATTTCTCGAGCTCTGAAGTACATCCATTAGGCCGAATTAGCTTTTGGGAGATGGATACTCTATATGTATATCTTTCTGATTTCGAGATGTAGCTCCGCTGTGTATTATTCGTTGCTACTCTTTATAGTTATTTGACATGGATCTAGAGTGTATTTGATTGGTAGCCATGGTTCTATTTTATCCCGAGTATGGGTATGCTCGCCTCGATGAGACATTTTTTATTTTGCAGACGACACCTCCTGATTCCTGATTCTTGGGCTCCCCCATTCAACATATCAGTACAGATTGGTAAAAGATTGGTAATGTATTTTGGCCATCAGATGCTCTTCTGACCTCACACATTAGGGGGCATCTTCTATAACCCTAAATTGCACCACACATGCTTACCTGGCATCAGGCCAACTCATATCCCTTCATTGCCAAAACATCTGCTGAACAACCTCTTTAAAAATACTCTTAGGTAAAGGCACACGCGCCCTAACCCACTACTGCATGCGTGTGAACGCTGGCAGGCCTACTAAAACCCGCGTTTACCTAACAAAACTCAAAAATAGGAAAGTTGTCGATGGGAAAAAAATCTATGGGTCAGTTAACTAAAACTCCCAGCCATGCATGGCTGAGAGTTCGTCCAAAACCATAGCTCCTTCTAGCCTATAAAAGAAGAGGTAGGGGTACTATTTGGAGGAGGAAAAATTATAGCGAAGAAACTATGCCCATTTGCCGAATCCATTTGTCCCAACCCTTTAGCCTTTACTCAAGCCTAAGGAGAATTAATGCAAAGCAGTTGGAGGACAAAAGAAGAGGAGCAGCCCAGGATCAGGATCAAGGAGCGGTGGTCGGTCTCGACTTCTATTGTAAGTTGATTCATTTCGAAAATAAATAAAAGAATGCTTTTCTCGTCCCAATGCATGAGTTATAGGTGGTTTTTGTAATTTATGCTTAATTTCTAACCCTCAAGTAGAAAAATAGCATGCATGCGTGGTTTTGTATTTTGATTGCAGGATAACTTTGGAAGAAGCGGCGCAAGAAAGCGGTCAAGAGCGCAACGGAGGATCTACACCAAACATCAGTAAAAAGGTTAGAAATTCCTTTCCATGCATGTATCGTGAAAGAGGGGTTTAATTTTTGGGTGGTAGGTTAAAAGGTCATTTCTTTACGGTCAAAATCTGCATGCAAGCCTATCCCTAGTTTGCTAGTCCATAGGGTATTATTTCCCTACAACATTACTAGCTTCAGAACTTTCACTCGACGAAGAAGATGAAATGGAAGGTGACCTTGCAAGCGAAGAAGGCGAAGAAGAACTTATTGGTGAAGAAGGTGAAGGATCAACATGAGGTTGATGCTCTTGGGGGGAAGTGCTTGTGACTGAAGCACTAACTCCATTTGGGATTACCTGAGTGGAAAACAACCACACCGACAATCCAATAGTGAGACCTGGAAGGCTCAAAGTAGCGATGTGAGGAGGACCAATGTTTCCATAAGAAGGAAAAATAAAGGTTCCCTTGGAGCAGGGGTTCCTTCATTGGTCATTCCGAGAACTGACGCCATTAAATAAATATCCAATCGAGAGTCCTCCAGGGAAAACAAACAACACACGCTAAAAATCTAGTAAGCAAGCAAGCAAACAAAACCTTCTCACAATGAACGCACTATTTGGTGATGAAATCCAACGTCGTGGGAACAAAGTAAAAAGGGGCTGAGATAGAGTGGGTGGAAAAGTTACGTTGACAACCTACTTAATGGACTTACACCCTGGTGCAAGCTCCCACACATAATCGTGGGTATACCCTCTTGGGAGCCCGAGTGAGTTTGGCCAACGTCAATTCCAGGTACCGTGAAGACTTTCCCCTCCATAGTCACCTTGTGTAAAGACCCTAAAGAGATAGGCCACTAAGGTTACCAATCACTACAGTGATTCCTGGGGAAACAGTCGACAGTCTGATCCACGCGCAAGGGCAGGGTATCTAGCCTGAAATCAACTCGAAAGGATTCCACTCATAATTGTGGGTATACCTTCAAGCGACCCCCATAATACGTGCAATCTCTACACCAAGACCAACAAAGTAGGGTGAGTAACTCTTCCAGTCTCAATGCGACCTCGTGATTGACCCTTGTGTTAGAAGGGCTTCCCAGGACAAAATGTAGTAAGTGAATTTAACTCTCCCTATCACAAGATACTATGTTTGTTTGCAGCTTTGGAAAGTTATCTTTCTCACCTATTCCAAAGCCCTACAACTAATCTAATGTAGGTTTTCTACCAGAAAATATAAAAATGTCTAATCAATTTTTATAAGCACTTTATTTTATGGCTGTTGTTACTCAAAAGGAAGATGGCGTGGACAATATGGTGTTTTGACCGACTCGAAAATTATGCAAAGATATGAAGATGCAATCTTTTCATTTCGATGAAAGCTATGCTACGAGAAGGAGAAAACATTTACCATTCCCATATGCACGATGTCCCAAAATATATTAAACTCATCAATATCAAGATTCTCAAGAAATGAGAAAAAGGTACTGAGCACCAATGCACGATTCATGGCTCCCCCCGGCCATGAGGGGGAAATTTTTTCATAATTTAAGATAAAAAAATGCCAAGAATCATGCAATTTCACTACTTCAAATGAAAGGATGCCCCCAATCTAATATAAAGCAAGAAATTAAATCTTTTTGTTTCAAAAATTTCACTAAAAGAAATAATGAACTTTCTTAAAACAAAGAAACCCAAA
>ML782116.1:400164-457738 GCA_009831015.1 Picea engelmannii | reverse complement strand
ATGAAAATGTCTCCTTGGTATATATAGGAGACTAGGAGGTATAATTACAACTAATGGAATAAAGCCGACATAAATAAAATAACATTACTAATGTAATATGCCCCAATTAAGGGGTAATGAGCCAATATTAGGGCTTAACAATAAGGGTTTATGGATGTAGTACCTATGTGTAGTGTGCATAGAGATTTTATAATAGTTCATGAACTATTGGAATGTTATAAGGTGGATCAAGAATATCATGACAAGGAGGATCCAAGAAATATAAAAATACCTGAAATTGAGGGGAAACACACAATGGAAGATATAGAGATTGAATCCCTTGCATATGCACAACCACTAAGGATGCATAAGGTAAATATTGGGACAAAAGAGAATCCAATGTTTGTGCAGATAGGAGACTACTGGAATGATGAAATTGTGCAAAAAAATGTAGACTTACTGCGTGAGTATCAGGATCTATTCCCAACCACATTTTCAAAAATGAAAGGGATATATGGTGAGATAGGAGAAATGAAGATCACTTTGAAAGTAGATGCTAATATAGTAAGACAAATACCCTATAGAATGAATCTAAATTATAAAGAGAAGGTAAAGGAAGAGATGGAAAAATTGTTAGAAGAAGGAATTATTGAACCAGTGGTGGAATCAAAATGGATAAGTCAAATGGTCGTACATGATAATAAAACACAGGGAATCAAAAATTGTGTAGAACTAATAAAGGTAAATGATGCATGTCTGCATGATCCATTTCCAACACCTTTTACAAATGAAGTGCCAAAGAATGTAGGGTGTAGGAGGCCTATTTATTCATGGATGGATTCTCAGGATATCACCAGATAAGGATTGCATGGGAAGAGATATATAAGACTACTTTTGCAACAGAGTGGGGAAGCTACTAGTACACAATGTTACCTTTTGGGCTAAAGAATGAACCTGCAATTTTTTCAAGAGTAGTGGTCACAGCCTTTAAAGAATTTATTCATAAGTTCATTGAAGTTTATTTATATGATTGGATTGTTTTTAGTCTCTTGAAGAATCACATAGAAGTACTAATATTAATGTTGGATAGGTGTATATAATGTTAGATTTCATTGAACTTGAAGAAATGTATTTTTCATGGGCCTTTTGGAATTTTTTTGGGCCATGTGGTATGTAATCAAGGCTTACTAGTGGATCCTACCAAGATTGTAGTGATTTTGGACTTACAACCACCTACATAAGTAAGAAAATTAAGAGAAATCATGGGCCATACATGATACTATAGGAATTTCATTAAGGGATATGCATAGATTACAACACCCATGAAGAATTTGTTGAAGAAAGAAGCTAAATTCCAATGGAATGAGGATTTCCAAAAAAATTTGGACACATTGAAGAAAAAGTTAGTGACTGTGCCAATTTTGATATTCCTAGACTGGAAGAAGGAATTTCATGTTCATGTGGATGCATATTCCATAAATTTGGGCACAGTATTATCTCATCTAGGAGAAGGAGATTTAGACCATCCAAATGCATTTTCAAGTAGGAAGTTTTCAACAACAGAAAATAACTACACTATGACATAACAAGAGGGACTGGAGATGGTGTATGCACTGCAAAAGTTTAGGCACTATTTGTTGGGTTCCCATTTCAAGATGTATACATACCATTATGCATTAAGATACTTAGTGAACAAGCCAGTGTTGGGGGGAAGAATTTGCAAATGGATGTTATTGTTCCAAGAGTACAACTTTGAACTCATCATTAAGCCTTGAAAATTGAATGCAAGACCATATCACTTATCGTGCATTTTATTAGGAGAGGATGCAGGGAACCTAGATGATATTTTACCGGATATGAATTTATTTGTCATTTTAATGGTGGATGTTATGAGGAAAATCTCTCTATGGCTAGGGTAAACCACAAAAGACAGAAATGACTGTAGAAATCAACTCTATCCCAAAAACATGATATATAAACCAATATGCAAGCGAGATAAGAAAGATTCCTACCTCGTCCAGATGTTTGATGAAGTCCACCATTGAGAACTTTGACCCAAAGCTATATACTTGCAACTAGTTCTCAAAAACCAAGAAAAGAAAGCATATGGTGATAATATAAAAGGTTATCACATTAGAT
This sequence comes from Picea engelmannii, assembly GCA_009831015.1. Taxonomy (NCBI): domain Eukaryota; kingdom Viridiplantae; phylum Streptophyta; class Pinopsida; order Pinales; family Pinaceae; genus Picea; species Picea engelmannii. The sequence goes on along the minus strand of ML782116.1, from coordinate 455,620 downwards.
AGCATAATCCATTAATATACATAACAAATACGCCCATAGATAATAACTCAAATATTTGCAAGATATCAATTGGACGGGAAAGGAGTATTTCTATAAATAAATGATCAATAGAAGTGAAAATATTACAGACTTTTGTGTCGGCATGATTTTGAACCGAGAAAATAAGTTCCTTCTAGCTGGGCCTCCACCAAAGGCAAGCTCATAATAGAGAATCAATGAGGTTCTCAATCAGTAAGGGAAGATCTTGGGGGCTGAACACCGTGTTCAGACTTAAAGGACAAAGGGATGCAGACTCAATATGAAGTAAATAATTTCTCCAGAGTAAATTTTCTCTCAAAGTTAAATTCTTTCTCCTCCTTTCCATAGCTCGGAATTGGCCCATTTATAGACTTAAAATGGAACTGAATGGTTGATTCAGAACATTTCCAGTATATGGCAGGCCAAGGATCATAGATCTCCTGTTGTGACATGGAAACATGACACTAATTTTCATTTTCTGGCACAAATCTTGATGCACATAGGCTGTATTGGAGCATCCTATGTATACGCATGTTGTATAGTAGGCAATATGCGTACATGTGGAAAAATATGTATTTTTATCTCTCGATTTCACAAACAGGGATGACAAGTCTGCATAGGGAAATGGAAAAAGGTCTTATGTGCAAGATTACATAGGGTGAGGAAAATATTGCTATAACAAATGCCCCCTAATGTGCGAGGTCAGAGGAGTATGTGCGATGGCTGAAATACATTATAAAAAACTAAGAAGTGGAGTGATGGGGAACCCGCTGGAAGAGCTAGTTTCTCATTAGAATCTGCACTGACTTTGCATACATGGTTGCCAATATAATTACACTACAGATCCATGTGAAAATATACCAAACAAGTGTCCATGGGCATGAATAGAAAAATACAAATTCGGTTACATGGCAATGGCTGTCACAGTCATGAACAAGGCCCAGTAAAACCATTCTCAAAACCAATCTGAAGATATCTATATAGAATGGAGTACAATCTAATCTCCCATGATCACTGAAGTCATATAGGTATTGGTCCCATGAAAAAGAAGCAACAAATCAGGAAAGCTGCGGCCACATAGTGATGTCTTCAAGTATTCTACACAATCTGCCAAGGGTGCAAGTCTACATCATGTGAATAAAGGAGTTGAGGTAAAACACAATGAGACATTGTTTCATTACCGATCATTGAGGTATACTGTTAAAAAATGTGAGACAACCTACCGATAATGAAAGTAGGTATCAAGGCATCGAGCACATTCTTACAAGTGTGAATAAAGGAGTTGGTGTCGAACACCTAAAGAATCTATCGATCAAGAGACATTGATGTATTCTCAACTGTCGATGGCGAGAGAACCTGCCACTAATGACTACAAGCCTCAAGGTACTCATAAGACTCTAGGTCCCGTTTCCAGAATAGATGAGATGAATTCGATGGAAGGAGACCCAATGAAAGGAGAGCATTAAGGCATCTCTCATAAGTTAGCACGAGGTACAAAGAAGGAGCTTCATGATTTGGTGGAAATCATACGAAGAAGATGTTCATGAACCAATGACCCTGTGCATCTTTCGCGTGCACCAAGTGCAACTGGTACATGAAAAAGACCCTCTGAATAGCAGCCAATGATGAAAAATGCTGACAAAGGAGAGGAAACCATCAATAAGGCTAATGGAATCCAAGAAACTGCACGAATCCCACTGTGTGAATAGATGTCTTGTCGTTGAACATAAGGGAAACCACCCAGTCAAGGACCAATGATGAAGTGTTGACTGTTGGGTTCAAGGTTACCTACCAATGATGAAAGTAGGACCAGGGTGCGTGATAGGACTACAATATCATGTGAATTTGAGATAAACTGAGTGTATGGACGACATGCAAAGTCAAGAGTTATGAGGAGTGGTCGACACAGGTTGAAAAAATTCCTTTGAACAAGAGAATGAGACATATGGAGGACTCCGACAACATAGAACCGATGATGAAACCATGATATGCATGAGGCATCAATAAAACTCTCTATAGGGACTGGAAGAGTAATCAGTTGGTAGAGAAGACTCTGTAACAAGATCAACTTCTTAAGGCCATGCTAATCCCAAAATTATCATGATAAATGGACTTAATAACTTTGTGCTATGTTCAGAGGTGACACGACTGCTTCCAATATAAGATAATACTCCCTTCCCACCCATCGTTTTTTGTTTTTTCATAGACAAATGAATGCTATGATATAGAGGAGGAAATGATTGTCGCAAGTAAGAAAAAGTAGTTCCAGCAGTGGAACATACCTATGATCAATGAAAGGATATGCATGCGGGAGATGGACACTTGGGGGAATGTTTCCTCCTAGGTATAGGGTGTCAAATTGTGAAGCATAAAAATGAGGCTTTGCCTGGTTGAGGATGCAAAAACTGCAAAGGCAAATAGCTTATAACACAAAGAGAGAACCGACTATAGTCTCAATACTACAAGCAAAGGAATGAGATGCAATCACAAATTAACGCCAAAAAATGTCCTTTTTTATGGAATTTAGTCTACTTGGTGTGAAAAATGGATAAACTGGTCCCAAATAGACGTCCTTTCAAATCCAATTTATTAGTGTGAAAGAGACAAGTTCACTCTTCAATCTTTTCGCTATTTTAAGACGAGTTGGAAAAGAGCTTAAATTAAACTCGGTTGGGAGTCCTCAAGGTATAAGGAAACATGTTTATGACTGAGGAATAAGGCTCAACATAAATTCATGTACTATCTATAAGGGACTCCCAGTCCTATGGAAAAATCTTTGGATGGGCACCAAATGAAGTAGGGGATCTAATTAGGGAACCCATGTCCGGTAAGTCTCTACCACTTGATAGCGACACGACTTATAGCAGATGGAAGGTTCTGTGTCACAAAAAATCGGTTCGTACCTAAGGAAAAAAAGTGATAGTTATAGGATAATGCAAAAATGCAAGATGGAATGGATACCTATCCTATATGTTGGGTAGTGAAAATACCTGTCCATGGTGACGAACGACCAACATAACGTTGAAATCCACAAGATTCCCTGGTAAAAAAAAAAAAAAAAAACCAACTCAATCCACCTTTGTATTGGTCCATTAGGCAAACAAATGACTCAAAACTATAGAAAGTGAAAATTACTATGTCATTTTTTTTTTTTTACCCAAATAGTGAAAATTCGACCAAAATACCTCCAAGATTCAATTGGTGATTGCGGGAGCATCATGCAACGAAATCAGAAATGATTGAGGATTGAAGTAGATGATATTTACTTTTTGACTAGATTGTCACGTCGAGGAGAGGTTGTGAACCTCAAATCATGGGGAACAGGGAGCAGAATGACAATAGAGGAGAACATGGACGCCCACTATGTAGTAGGGACTCTGAAAGTTGGGAGTCAACTCTCTATCCGAGTGATAAACAATATCATCCTGAAGATTGTTGTCCTCATGCTGAACATGATCACAGGTTTGAATTCATTGCACCAGGCATTGAGGCCACTTATGTTCTATGAAATAGAGTACTTGTGACCCACAGTATATGATTGTTGTACCTCACTACTGGCTAACATGAAAAGCTAGTTGACAGAGTGAAAAAAAGGGAGTAAGAGGAACTTTGGGTTTGCCTCTATCTTATGCAGTTTTTTCTTCGAGTGGGTTTCAGGTTTGGGACCTAGAGTTGAGATTCTTTCGAGAGGACCTCACGATCCATCCATGGAACGGTGGACTGAGGTAATGAGACGACAGGGGGATGTAGGGTGCCCACACCCTACAACGAGGATTTATTCTACTGGTGGCAGCGACAAGTCATTGCTACGAACGATTATCCCTATGTAGGGATTGAATTCAGAGGAGATATAGACATGCCACTCCCACCAGGGATCGCCTATAGGGCCATATGCATGTCAAATGTTTTTTAAATATTTCATTTTTTAATATTTTGTATACTGAAACAAAAATATTTTTGGATGATGCTTAAGTTCTAACTAGACACTTGTTTAACACAAACGTGGGTCTGTGACGACCGGAAGGGATTCCTCGACATCGACGGAGGAACCAGGGGTACGAAGTGGAGAGAGGAGAAATTGAGAGATTCCTACAAAATGTGCAGGGAAACGTGTCTCATTTGACTCATAGGATTCCCATGGTTTAGGTAGAGGATCTGTCGGAATCCATGCAACGACAAGTGGTTGGTGTGCCCAGAGCTTGGGTACGAATCTTTCATCATCTCACAAATGTTGTAGTTTGTTACCATGATAGACATCTGATGCCACAGGCGTAGATTTCATGGATATTGTAGTACCAGATGTATATGTGTATTGAGGGTATTAGCCCCAATTTTGTACTATAAACACCATATTTTTTGAAATATGTATAAAACTAGGATCTTCAGCTTTACTTATATTTACAATGTGTACATTGATGAGATGGTTTTCTTTTCTTTAGTTATGTGACAAATGTCAATATAAAATGAAATTAGCATAAGCATTGGATACATGATTAGAATTCCTAGGAATGTGATAATAAGTAATAAAATCAAACTGTCGTTCTAAAAGATGTACCCGTAGGAATCATCGGTGTGAAGTATGCTCGCGCACGCGATAACTCTTGTTCAACTGACATACTAATAACTGGGAATCCAGGTGAACCTCTAAAGAGAAAATACAATGTGAGATAGCATTGCACAAAAGTTCTATAACAACGCTATATTCAGCCACATTATTCATGGATGGCCCTAAGAATACACTACTTGAAGACAACAGTAGACCCTTGGGTGAGTAAACCACCCAAGTGACAGAAGCCAAGTTTCGTGTATGACGACTGGCTCTATATGTGAATCCTAGGTAGACCAAAGACTCTGCTGACATCTACCAACCAAGGGAAAACTCGATAAGCAAGCTGAAGATGAAAAGAAAGGGAAAAGATATATACATTAACTTACATTAGTATACAAAGAGTTACGCCAAAGCCTGGGGCTCAAGAATAATATCTTTTCAAGTAGAGCCCATTCCTGGGCTCGACCAACATATTCCCTTCATAATATTCTAACTCATAGGCTCCTTTTTATAAGACACGTCGCACAATATAAGAGCCATGCCACATGGGTTTAAACTTTCCTTCCCCCAGTGGTTCTTTGGCTTGATCATACAAGAGGACCAAGTCACCCTCAATGTACAACCGAGGAAAGATAGACTTATCATACTGGACCTTGACACATCTTTTGTTCGCCTTGATAGCCATAGAGGTGTCTCGATTCTGCTCGTCAAGACTCTCTAGGTGTACAAGATGTTGCTCGAGATCAGAAGTTTCAGGTAGGAGCACGACTACCAACTTAAGAGAAGGGATTTCTCATTCAATAGGTAATATTGACTCCACACCATGTACTAACTGTTAGCACTTGGTAAATTTCCTAGAGGTTGACAACAGATGAAATCTACTAAGGTAACTTTATCCAACCACTTTTGAAGCTGGGATCTAGCCCTTCCAACTTCAGAGAGGGATCTCTCTATATGATTTAGCTATGGTTCAAATTTTAGATATTAGGCTAGGTAAACAAATAGGTCGGTTTTGTGTTGTAGTGTTTGTCAAGTTGGTTGAGACATTCTACACATCCTTTGGGCTATGGGGTCTGTGTTTTTAATAAAATATGAAATCCGAACCAGAAACGCAAAGGAAAACTTTCATAGGGAGAGATAATATAATCACTGAATTCTTTAGTAGCATAAATGAGGAATAGCAGAAAAGATGAGAAAGACAATCACAACAAAGAAGCAATTAAGAATTTCTTTATTGTAAAATGAGAAGATAAACACTTAAATCTTTGAGTCAGAAATAGGGTATACGAGATAAATCCTGCAACATTCGTTACTTCTAAAGATTAGATTTAGAAAACAGTATGATAACAAAGTAAGAATCACATTTAACTTAGAAAGAACAACATCACCAGTGAATACACGCAAGAATCCTGTAAAAGTGCCTCTTTGTATTAATGGAAGATCTCTTTAAAAATATTACAGTCTGATAGCATCAGGGTGTGAAGATCAACCACTATCAAATATATTGAGTTCAGGTCTTATCTCAAACCCGAACACAAATGTATCACTTTGAAAAAGGATATCCCTAGATCCTACTTGGAAGAGAAGTGGCAACGTTTTCTCAAAGCCATCCAGGTATACATAACGTGTGAAGGCAGATATAGTAGAGTAATGTTCTACCATTTCAAGCTTATGAATCATTTCACAGGCAGGTGTCCCCTGAATCTTCCCTTCTACCTTCACAAATGTCTAACAAAGATGACACACCAGGTCCAGGCCATACCTAGCAAGGTGTAGAGCAGACTCTCCCATCACAGCCTTATCAAACTCATAGTGTTTCAAGAATTACAGAAGAGGGATAGGAGTTGGGAGTATCTTCTTTTTTGGGGTGAATTTGAACCAGAACCCCAGCCCAAGGACCAGAAGAAGATTTCACTCATTAAGTTTTCAACACCACAGAGCAGTAAAAGAAAAAGGAGAGCCATTTCCCCAGTAATTATAGAGGGCCCAACTTCTTCTTCAAAGTCCAAGAAAGCCAAAAAGATGCCCCTTTTCAGCCAAGATACAGAAGAGAAAAAAACGCCTCTGGTAAAAACGTTTTGAATCTGCCTTATACAGATTCAGAGGAGGATTTAGAGCCCAGGGAAAGGGAGGTTCCTAAACAGGATGCTTTCAGAGAAGCATCTTTTCCATCAGAGGTCCCAGACTTGGAGATTCCTGAAACATCAACCAGCAGGCACAACAAGGTCAGCAAACCATCATAGGTTGAAAAACTCCAAGAATAAATATTAGAGATGAAGATGCTTGAGAGGGTCATCAAATCCCAAAACCGGACTATAAGAAACACCTCAGATGAGGTAAGGGATTTTTTTGAAAGATTAGCTAAAATGCATGTAAAGGAAAATAAGAGGAACAAGAAATTGCTTAAGGAAAATCGTAAATTGCTTAAACTGATTAAAAGTTTGAGGATCAAACTGAGGCTAAAGAATCCTAAGCCAAGAGCACATTCTGATTTAAGAGCTCTAGCTGAAGTTGTTGAGAACCTAAATGAAGACCCTCAGGAGTTGGTAGGTCGAAGAAAGTCTCTTTTTGCAGTTTTGGACAGTGGTGGAAAATTCAACATTTTCGACAGCGTATTCATTTCCCTCAAGGCGTCGTTAGTTGCCGCAAGCTACCTTTCTGACGGCTAACTCTTTGTTGCCTATAAGCTACTGAAAGCATAAAGGATGATAGAATGTTCATGTTTTTCACAGATCGAAATTTCTGGGGTCGAGATTTTGTGAAAGGGGTGCCAAACTAAAGATAAAGATTAAAGTGATACAGATCATCACCCTTTTCAAGTTTTGAGGTAGGTATTAAGGAAAAATGGTTAAGTGGCTCTTGAAATTCGTGGTAAAGATTGTCCATCTGTCACAACAGGATTTCAAAGTGCCTTGTCATCTTCTTGACATTTATTGAAGATATTGTGAAGACCAGTAAAGGGAACGCTATTTCTCCACCTGTCAATGTGTTGTCTTTCTTTTGAATGGAAAAGGACTCTACTGAAACAATACTCGGGAAATCTGGAGAAGTTTTGCATGTGTCATTTCTGTTATAATCGACCCTTATGTTTAGGAGACCATCTGTGACATGTGTCAATCATTGTAATTGTTTTCTATTTTTAGAAAGTAGAGGAAGAGTTCAAACTTTCTGAGGACTGATAGTATCTTTACCTTTATATACACATGTAAAAGATAAATGCAGGGTTCTACCTATAAAGTTTTCTTCCCTTTTGGCTGGACTATGGGCCTTGCTACTTCAGGAGGTTTTGTCTATAATTTTGGAATGACTAATCAGTAATGGAAGAAAGGATTTATAGGATTCTTGTGTAGCAACGTTGGTGGTGTGTTCCTTGTCTGTTTTAGTTATCTTTTTACTATCATTCAATCATTTTCATTTCTTATTATTGAAAAAGAGTAAATGGAGAAGAATTTATGCATGCATACTCTTTGTCCAATTTTTCAATAATCTATATGTTATTCATCTGAAGCTTTACAAAGGAATTCTTAACTGCTCCTCTGTTCAGTGGATCTCTCCCTTTTCACCTTATTCATATGCACTAAACCCAAGACGATCCAACAATTGTTACTATATTTGCCTGTGGATACATTTAACTCTAGATCTGATTTGATCATTATCTTATAAACAGACCCCATAGCCCAATGGTGATCTGAGAAACTTGTCAACCACATCCTCATCTAAATATTTCAAAAACCCCAACCCCATATTTTCATAGCTAGCCTAACATCCATCCCATACAAACCAAGTTAAATCGAAGAGAGATCCCTCTCTGAGTCTTGGAGGGCTAGATCCAAGACTCCAAGTGGTTTGAGGTTACCTCTGTGACTGCCTCCGCAGCCTTGGGCAAATTACAGAGTGTTAACATTTTGGCGACTCCACTGGGGAGCGAGCTTTTAAGTTCTCCAGGAAAATATGTCAAGTTCAGATTTGACTTCTGATGGTGAACAGAAGCCAAACACAGGAAGGTTGTACCATTCACCTAGCGACTCCATTGTTCAAGAGCCCGAGCTTCAAATTTCACAAGCGACTTCACTGCTGAAGAATCCAGATTTCAAAGCCTTGATGATGTTTCAAGATGATAGGGTATGTGGAAAATCCTATACCTTGTGAAGCCATAGAAGAATTCAGGAATAAGCTAGCATAATTTCACATTGACGAAGACTTTTTAACAACTGTGTTTCGTATTTTGGAATCGAGCAAATTTTCTCCTAAAAGTAAAATTTGTTTTCTTGAGCTAGTTGTTGAAAAGTTTGAAAATGATATTGAACTTTTGTATTCTCAAATTCAGTCATACAATTTTCGAGATCTCAAAGAATTCTTGGGAAATCTTCCTTCTCCAAAGCAAGAGGAAATCATACTACCTATTGATTTGCAAATTGATGATGATTATGTTTTCCAATATAAGGCTGAAGTTGTAGATGCATGGTTTAATTTTGAGGATTCAACTGATCAACTAGTCATTGAAGATCTAGAGGCAAATATCATGCATCATGTTTTAATTGATCCTATAGCGGATTACATGGAGGTTCATGTTAGCTTGAGTTTTCAAACATGTATTCTCTGTAAAGACCAAATATGTAAGGACACTTGATCAAGGTATACTTAGGATTTCACTAACAAGCAATCGAGTGGTCCATTTGTTTTTGCAGCTACTTGACTGGCTTCATTGGCATTTCTGTATTACCTGATTCATCAAAATTATCAAGTAGATTAGGGTAGGTAGATGGGTGCAAATAATTTCAGCACTCTGAGCATTTTTCTAGTTTTAGTTTCATATTGCTTTTCAGTTTTTTAGTTCAAGTATGATCTAGACTTTAGTTTGCAGAGAGTTTTGGTTTCAGTTCGAGAGTTTCAGCTACCAGGGATTTTGCAGTAGATCGGGTTGCATATTGGGGAACAAAACGATGGATAAGGTACTAATTATCAAGTTCCCAGAGATCAGCGGTTCTAGACACCTCCTTCAGAGCTATCTTCCCTAGGTGGAGCCTATGTTAGTATCCTATAATGATAGGAGACCTGATCGTCCAGATATGATTGGTGGGTGTCATAATGAAGTTCATGGCTCACTGGTCTTGCTGTCTATTTGACATAAAATTTTCCAAGTTATGTTCAGTAGGGAAACAACATGGATCATTAGAGAAATGATTTCTTTTGAGTTAGAGGTTTTTAAGAGGAGCTTTAGACCTATCTTTTCCAAAGAAAGTGATGAGTCTGTATTTTTATTAGAAAAACTCTAAATTTTCACTTCTGGCAGCTAAGGGCGTTTTCTCAAAGTATTCCAAGTTGCCAAAAGTTGTCTCTTTCGATAGTTAAAACGATATGTGTAAGGTGTTTTAAGCTGTCGGAAGCACAAAGGCAGTTAACGGTCAAGCTATCCCATTGTATTCTCAAACCGCCATCGGTACATAGCATCATCATCCCAAATGCTGCCGAAATCAACTGAAATCAAATCATAATACGATCTGGGCAAGTGATTGTTGTCTGTTATGATTATTTAATAACCCTAATCTAGTAGATCCAATCCCCATAATCTCACATCATTTGTCTTTACCTGATCCATCATGTGGTTTTTTCGTCTTGATTGAATGGCACAATCATCACTGTGATTGGATTTTCATTCTTCATCAAGGGTTTTTCATTCAAATCTTTTTCCTCCATATCACGCATTTTCCCTCGCCTGAACTTCAATTCGTTCCCTATCAGTGCCACTACATCTTCCCATGTCCGATTTTTTTTGTAGTGCAAGTATTGACAACTGTTATTGCAAAATGAAGAAGGGAGGAAATTTGCTCAGGAAGGAGCTCAGTGGCATAACTTATCTGGAATCTCACCCTGAGGTTTGCTAGATGTTCAGAGACGTTGGTTGTTATAGGTTCTGTGAAAAACTCCAAGGATTTCATCAAGGCATGGCTGAAGCATTCACATTGACCTTTGACGGAGCCAAAGCCAAAGTTCGAACAATTGAAGTGCAGGTTGATGAAGCAGTTGTTGCAGCGGTGATAGAGATGCCAAGGACTAGTGAAAGATGGTTCAAGTCAACCACTATCAAAGATATTGAGTTCAGGTCTTATCTCAAACCTGAACACAATTGTATCACTTTGAAAAAGGATATACCTAGATCCTACTTGGAAGAGAAGTGGCAACGTTTGCTCAAAGCCATCCAGGTATAAATAACGTGTAAAGGCAGATATAGTAGAGTAATTTTCTACCAGATAGGTGTCCCCTGAATATGCCCTTCTACCTTCACAAAAGTCTAACAAAGATGACACACCAGGTCCAGGCCATACCTAGCAAGGTGCAGAGCAGTCTCTCCCATCACAGCCTTATAAATCTCATAGTGTTTCAAGAATTACAGAAGAGGGATAGGAGTTGGGAGTATCTTCTTTTTTGGGCTGAATTTGAACCAGAACCCCAGCCCAAGGACCAGAACAAGACTTCACTCATTAAGTTTTCAACACCACAGAGTAGTAAAAGAAAAAGGAGAGCCATTTCCCCATAATTATAGAGGGCCCAACTTCTTCTTCAAAGTCCAAGAAATCCAAAAAGATGCTCCTTTTCAGCCAAGATACAGAAGAGAAAACAAACTCCTCTAGTAAAAACGTTTTGAATCTGCCTTATACAGATTCAGAGGAGGATTTAGAGCCCAGGGAAAGGGAGGTTCCTGAACAGGATGCTTTCGGAGAAGCATATTTTCCATCAAAGGTCCCAGACTTGGAGATTCCTGAAACATCAACCAGTAGGCATAGCAAGGTCAACAAACCATCAAAGGTTGAAAAACTCCAAGAAGAAATGTTAGAGATGAAGATGCTTGAGAGGGTCATCAAATCCCAAAACCAGACTATAAGAAACACCTCAGATGAGGTAAGGGATTGTTTTGAAAGATTAGCTAAAATGCATGTAAAGGAACAGAAGAGGAACAAGAAATTGCTCAAGGAAAATCCTAAATTTCTTAAAGTGATTAAAAGTTTGAGGATCAAACTGAGGCTAAAGAATCCTAAGCCAAGAGCACATTCTGATTTAAGAGCTCTAGCTGAAGTTGTTGAGAACCTAAATGAATACCCTTAGGAGTAGGTAGGTCGAAGAAAGTCTCTTTTTGCAGTTTTGGACAGTGGTGGAAAATTTAGCATTTTCAGCAGCGTATTCGTTTCCCTCAAGGCATCGTTAGCTGCCGCAAGTTACCCTTCCGACGGCTAACTCTTTGCTATTTTACACCTATAAGCTACCGAAAGCGTAAAGGATGACAGAATGTTCATGTTTTGCACAGATCGAAATTTCTAGGGTCGAGATTTTTTGAAAGGAGTTCCAAACGAAAGATAAATATTAAAGTGATACAAATCATCACCCTTTCCAAGTTTTGAGGCAGGTATTAAGAAAAAATGGTTAAGTGGCTCTTGAAATTCGTGGTAAAGATTGTCCATCTATCACAAAAGTATTTCAAAGTGCCTTGTCATCTTCTTGACATTTATTGAGGATGTCGTGAAGACCAGTAAAGGGAACGCTATTTCTCCACCTGTCAATGTGTTGTCTTCCTTTCGAATCGAAAAGGACTCTACTGAAACAATACTCGAGAAATATGGAGAAGTTTTGCATGTGTCATTTCTGTTATAATCGACCCTTATGTTTAGGAGACCATATGTGACATGTGTCAATCATTGTAACTGTTTTCTATTTTTAGAAAGCAGAGGAAGAGTTCAAGCTTTCTGAGGACTCATAGTATCTTTACCTTTATATACACATGTAAAAGATAAATGCAGGGTTCGACCTGTAAAGTTTTCTTCCCTTTTGGCTGGACTATGGGCCTTGCTACTTCAGGAGGTTTTGTCTATAATTTTGGAATGACTAATCAGTAATGGAAGAAAGGATTTACATGATTCTTGTGTAGCAACATTGGTGGTGTGTTCCTTGTCTGTTTTAGTTATCTTTTTACTATCATTCAAGCATTTTCATTTCTTATTATTGAAAAAGAGTAAATGGAGAAGAATTTATGCTTGCATACTCTTTGTCCAATTTTTCAATAATCTATATGTTATTCATCTGAATCTTTACAAAGGAATTCTTAACTACTCCTCTGTTCAGTGGATCTCTCCCTTTTCACCTTATTCATATGAACTAAACCCAAGACGATCCAACAATTGTTACTATCTTTCCCTGTGGATACCTTTACCTCTAGATCTGATTTGATCATTATCTTATAAACAGACCCCATAGCTCAATGGTGATCTGAGAAACTTGTCAACCACATCCTCATCTAAATATTTCAAAAACCCCAACCCCATACTTTCATAGCTAGCCTAACATCCATCCCATACAAACCAAGTTAAATCGAAGAGAGAGCCCTCTCTAAGTCTTGGAGGGCTAGATCCAAGACTCCAAGTGGTTTGAGGTTACCTCTGTGACTGTCTCTGCAGCCTTGGGCAAATTACAGAGCATTAACACTAACTAAAAAGGGGAAAATAAGGTGGCAGTCTTGACTAAGGTTCGGTATGCCCAGATTACATGATATAGCATAATGTGCCAGTCAGACTTACTCTCACTGACAATTTTTTGCAAAATGGTCTTGAGAGACTTGTTGAAGGCCTATACTTGTCCATTTTCCTAGGGATAATAAGGAGAATAATTACCATGTCTAAACCCTAGCTTATATTATATCTCTTCCATCATTTAGTTCTGAAAGTGATTGCCATGATCAGTGACAATATCACTCAGGATACCGAACCGGGTGATAATTTGATTGAATATGAATAAGGCGACAGTATTCCCGTCAGATTTAACTGTAAGCATGGCCTCATCTCACTTAGTAAAGTAGTCGATGACCACAATAATGTGTTGATGCCCCCCAACTGAGGTTGGGTTGCAGTCCACGAAGTCCATCCCCCACTTGGTGAAGGGACCGACGATAATGACTGGGTGAAGAGGGGATGGATGTGAGCGCATTTTCCGAGTGAACACCTAGCAGGGGTGACACTTCTTAACCACTTCAATACAATCTTTAAAGATATTAGGCCATAAATAACCGGATTGCAAAATGTTTTGGGTTGTCACAAGCCTAGATAGATGACCACCACAATTCCCACTATGGATATCGTTCAGGACAAACTGGGCTTCTCCGTGAGTTAAACAACGATGCAAGATATTTTCTACTCCTTGGAGATGCAAAGTGTCATCGACGATAGTATAATTCTTAGCTTGGTACCTTACATGCCGTCGGTCATCTCGTGAGAGATGCTGAGTGAACTTCAAAATTTGAAGATAGAGAACAATGTCTCCATACCAAGGGTCGAATGAAGAGACATGAAAAATGTGTTCATCTGAAAATGAATCAACATGGATAACATCCTCATCTAATCATGGAAAGTTGGATATTAAGTCTGTGAAGACCAGTGATTTCTTGGATTTCGCAGAAGTGAAATCGATATCAAACTCTTGTAAAATAACAATCCATTTATTATATTTTCCCCCTATGATATGCCTGCTAAGGACGTATTGAAATGGATTGATATCACAACCACCGTAGTCTTGAAAAGTAATATATAATGGCTTAAACATTGGACTATGTGAATGACAACCAAAGCTAGCTTTTCAACATGAGAATAATTAAGTTCATGACTGACTAAGTTTCAACTAAGATAATAGATGATGTGCTTGTGTATCTCATCATCCTCCTGAACCAAAACCATACCAATATTCTCCTCAGACGCGACGATATAAAGAAATTAATAACTACTGTAGTCAGGATACTTCAACAGAGGTGCCGATACCAAGGATTTATTTAAAGCATCGAAGGACTCATGGGATCGCTCATCCTAGATAAAAGGGGTGTCCTTCTTCAAATGACACATGAAACCATTAGTGATATTGTCATAATTTACTATAAACCGACGTAGAAAGTTAGCTTTCCCCTGTAAAACTTGATTTTGTCTAATAGTGCATGGGGGAGGAAATGGAAGTATTTCCTCAACCTTGAATGGATCTACCATGATCTCGATCTCAGAAACTAGAAATCCCAAAAGATGACCAGACCTAACGTAAAAGATGCACTTGTGAGGGTTTAACCAGATTCATAGTAATGACATCTTTCAAAAACAAGTCGAAGGTGCACAGAGTGATCTTCTCTTTTACAAGAGTGAGCAACAAGATCATCCATGTAATATTTGACTATATGCTTAATATTGTGAAAAGCGAAGGCCATGGCACGTTGGAAGGTTTCTCCTATGTTTTAAGGCCAAAAGGAATTTTTTGGTATGAGAAAATAACCCAAGGACAAATAAATGTTGTCTTGTGTTTATCCTCAGGTTTAATTTGAATTTGGTTATACCCTTAAAATCCATTCATAAAAGAAAATACTTCGCTTCCCTCACACTCGTCGAGAATCTGATCGATGAAAGGTGTCGGGAGGTTGTCTTTAGGACAAACCTTGTTCAAGTCATGAAAGTTCATACATACAAGGATATTTCCTTGCTTATTATTCACATGAACGAGATTGGATACCCATTCAGTCAAGGGAACCAGGTAGATGAAGCCAATATTAAGTAGCTTCTCCACCTCTGCCTTAATAGCAGGGGCCTTCCGACGATTGAAAGATCTACGAAGTTTCTGGACAGGTTTAGCATCCAGATAATTTCTAATCTCATGCTCGAAAATACAAGGGTCAATTCCTGGAATCTATTCATATGAATAAGAAAATACATCTCGAAATTCCTTTAAGAGTTCGGTGTAGATCAAGATTTCTGTTGGCGAACAATCTGCATCGATGTTTACGTTTTCAATCTTTCCAGGGGTATGAGAGATATCGATCCTGACAGTAGGAGAAATACTCTCCATATTTCATTCAGCATAAATGATGTGCATATCAAGTGGAACTACGGTGCGACTGACTATCTCACTCAAAGTAGATCGAAATTCATCTTGTTTGATTCTTTCAAGCTCTCGAAGAAAATAAGAACGGTGATGTATATCATCTCAAGTTTTGTCAGAACCATTCATGGCTTCAATGATAGCTTCTTCCTAAGGCAAAGTCCCATTGATGAATTCATGTGAACAAGACAATGAAGTGGCCCACATAGGCCTAAGAACGACATCCTCCTCATCCGTCGACGAGGTAACATGATCTGGGTCAGTGAAAGAGTCAAGAACAAGTTGATACACAATCTCTTCTACCGATAGTGGCATGGCCATTCTAACATGAAAATAAACCTCACAAGATGAATTCATGGAAGGTAGGGTCCACGGATCACTAAAATAGGAAGTGCGGAAAGGAATGGACCTCCCTTTAAAAATGGGCCTACTGGACATGGCGTAAACATGGTGACTCGATGCCCTGAAGTTGAAATTACCCATAAGGGAAGAATACATTCTGACACCAATATTCTCAGTTGTCGGCTAATAATTTTCGATCACAAAGATCAACGGTCCAATAGATGCATTAGGACTATAGTACACAAAGGATAATTGGTCGATCATCACCATCTTCCCTTCATGAGGAAAACAAAGAGTATGGAGGACATACGATACAGTGAAAACCATAGCATAGGTCCAATTGCGCCCTAGTAACAAGTTATAATCAAGAGGCACATCAACTACCTCGACCTCCACCTCTATCGTCTTCTCACGTAACTGGACTAGAAAGGCAGGGAGAATACCGTGAGGACAGAAGGAATGACTATCAAAAGCAGTCAACATTTTTTATGACTTAGAAAGAGTCGGAGAACCAAGAGCTTTCCAATAGATCAGAGACATCACACATGTAGCAGTGCCTTCATCAACAACTGCATGTTTGATGGTATACTTCGAGTAATCCACGTGGATTTAGAATGCCACATGGTAAGTCAAGCGAGGCTTCACATATGTTACGTCAAATTTGATAACTTTTGAGCCATTGGGTTCTAGAGATCCTAACAAAGATAATAAGGAATTCCTCTGTGAAGGACACGTATGGAGTACCTCCAAAGCCGACATCACACAAGGGGTTTGACCTAGGTCCTCAACAATAGAGTAGTTATGGGTGGCTCTAGCATTTGGATTGTGGTTAGAGCGCTTGAGTACTCCTTTCGGAATACAAGGCGATGGATCTGGTTTTTCAATCTATAAATTCATCTCCAGAGGAGAAGGAGGAGATTCTATACCAGGAATAGATTGTGAAGAGCTATTATCTTGATATCGAGTGGCTAAATTAACTTTCACATCGACCATATTGATACACAAACGGTCCCCATCTTGTAATGGTATGTTTTTATTCACACCAGCCGCATTTTTGATGGTTGAGGAGTTGGAGGCCATGTGTTGGTTATGTGGAAAAGGATTTGTTAGCATGGAGGGTGGTAGAGATAATATCCTCGCAGCTTTCGCAAGTTTGGGGCATAAATGGGAAAGGTGATCGTCTGTACAAATATTACAAGGAAATTTCACCTTATGTCTTTCTTGTTTTCCCTCTCCATCATTATTATTCATCCTCTCATTATTACCATTTTCCTTGGGTTTATTACCATTTCCCCCACCCTTACGATTATTATGTTCTTTCTTCTTATTCCCACCTAGTTTCCATTTACCATTTGTGTTGGCTGATGATTGTACATAATGTACATCCGCCAACCGAGTGGGGTTGGAAGACACAGAAGAAGTTGGCCCTCATGCAGACTGGTTTAGAGACAACTCTTTCAAATGTATTGTCACTGAGTCTGTAGATTTTACATTAGAAGAGCCTACAATTCCATCGGCATGAGGTTCGAGCTTTTGTCTAGGGTAGTAAGTTGACTTCGGTGCATCTAGAAGAATGTGGTACAACATCCTAGACTGAGCATATATCATATCTAGCTACTGGGATTTAAAGATCACTTCTTCCTCGATGGTAACCCTGACCATAGAAACATCCTTTGAGACAAGAGGGTGAAAATATTTAAGGAACCATTCTAAAATAAAGGTCGGGGGTATGGAGGTCTTAATCAACCTCTTTCATCTACACCACTCCTAGATATGATTCGAGATATGAGTGGCGGTGTCCTGGCGTAAAGTCGACAAAAGTTATAGGCCAACATCATAACTAACCAGAAATTGTAAGTGGTTAAGGAAGACCAACACCGGCTGTCTAAAGGTCCCATATTCCCCCCTAGGTAGCTCGATATACCATTTCGTAGCAACTCCAATGAGGGTTCGTTGAAACAATCTTAACTGAATAGAATCATCATTAAGGGAATGCGACGAGCACCATAGGTGAAAGGTACTAACATGATCACCAGGATCCTCCCCATTCTTACTTTCGAACTTCGGGATGTCCGAAGGAAGATTGGTGGGGATGGGGGGCCATGTAGAATCATAAATCAGAGGGTCGTTCATCAAATTAGACAAGTCTGGTAGATTAATCGTGGCCAGAAAATGGAGACGTGGTTGCGTCATCTAGCCCCAAATTCCCGGGAAAGATTGTGTTTGAGGAACTACATCCCATCCAGGGTTCTGGTAATAACCATGGCCCTGTCCGGGATTGTAAGGCCCTCCTTCGGGCTGATTCATAAAAGGTTGGTTGGGCATCATTCTAGTAGGAATGTTCTGATGGGGTTTATAAAAATTTCCCCCATCCGGATTGGATCTGGGTTGGGGGATTCCCAAAGCATGAAACTGATCTCCTCTGGGTGTGAAACTGGAGGATAGAGGTGGATTATTGATGCCAAATTTGTTGGTCAGAATCGACACTGAGGAGGTAGGGGTGTAGGATGAAACTTGAGAAGAATCTTGTCCGCCAGGTTGATTTTTCCAACCATAAGCAAGAGGATTAGACCCGGGTTTAAAGGCAGGAATGCCTCCCATATTAGGATTCATTTGAGGGATTTGAGAACCACCAAACGAAAATGGAGTATAAGGAGGTGTAGTTCCCCCAAGCCCCATGCCAGCATTAGGGCCAACAGTTGGGATGGCGTTTGAAAACTGTGAAGTAAAGTTTGGCATGCCATAGGAAAAAGGACTAGAGGCCATAGAGATGGACTGGACATTATAGCCTGGTGGGTGACCAAGAGACTCAAAAGGGTTCAAGGAAAGAGATTGAGAATTCACTATAGGTCGAGCCATAGTAATGATAGGTGCCTCCGACACTACAACCATTATGGTTGAAGGATTCAAAGGGGTGCCATTAACTATAGTGGATGTGGGAGTCGAAGGGCTCTTAGTTTTTTGAATACTAGGTTCAATACTCATCGTTGTAGAATCACAAGTCTGAACAGTGGAGGTGTGTGTACCACGCCTAATAAATATACACCTTTTAGAAGGCAAAGACTCAAAATCCGGTGGTAATTGTAAAAAGCGACGGGACCAGCAGGGACGCTGGTCTGATTCCACGATGTCTTAAGAATCTAAAGAAAAAAAACAAATCCTAAGGCCAACTAGTAATCAAAGAGCACACTAAAAGTCAAATGACCAATATGCACACAAATGGTGTAAAGTGGCTGAAAGTGGTCTCCCTCCCTAAAGAAGGTATGTGTCACCCAAGAGGGGCCTGAGACTCCTTGCTAAAGACTAGAGGTAACATAATCAATTATAAGGGCCCTCATGGGATTAACAACCAGTCGGTTAGATCCCCCTGGAGAGGTAATCTTCCATAAAGTTTGTGTGTTGTCCAACCCTTATCTAACCCAGGGTACCTGCAGAATAACCCCTGTAAGTAACCTATGTGGCACCTAAGTCAAGCAACTAATAAAAAACTGTATAATCGATGCACATGCGAGAAATCGTAAGTTAGGTCCACCCTATGGGTAGGGTTGCAAAGACCAAAACCTTGAAATTACCTCCTCTCACGGAGTTAAAGGCACTAGAAAGATCCCCAGATATGAATAGATCCCTAGAAATATCTCTTATGCTAAGAAGGTATTGGGGGGATATCCCTTCAACCAACCTCGCATGACCTCGTGATTAAATTCAGTGTGAGAGGAGCCTCATGATATTACCAATTATATAATGGATTTCTCCACTCCCTTTCTCAGACACATATGTTGATTTAATTTCCTTGGAGAAGTTTACTCACAAAATCCCATTCCAAGGCACTAAATCCTAAGCTAGTTTGTGCACCCTAGAAAATAAAATCGTGACTAATCAATTTTAAATTATAGCATTAATTTTAGTGGCTGTGATTACTCAAAAATGTATGGTAGTGAAAGTCATGATGTTATAACTCAACAAGAAAATTAAATATGAATATAATGCAAAGTCCTAACTTCAATATTCAATGAATGTTATGCTTCTAAAAAAAAATGCAATTTTCAATTTCAACTCTGCAATTCTAAAGTAAAAGTGAAATATTTCATTACATGCACTAAGCTAATGACCAAGACTCAAAATAGAAAAATTCCAAGCAATGCAAAATGCCTAATAGTTTTGTATTTTCAATATAATAAAAAATGAAAATGCATGGAATGAAAAACAACTTGATATATAAAATCTATTGTGTATAGAAAGAGATAACTCAAGCAGGATACCAAGCATCAAGACACCCAACCCAATGTACAGGGAAAATCAAAAGAGAAAAGGTGATGAGAAAGATTTTGCCCAAAAATTCAACCCAGTACAGGTTTCTTGTCATCCCACAAGCACTTAACAGACACTACAGAGACCTAAGAAGACTCAGCAAACATCAAATCCCACCCAACAACCACCAGACCCAAAAAACAAGCAAGGAAATATGATGTACGTGACTGTTTGAGGAAACAGAGTGTATGTATGTAGCTTGCAGAGGGACAACCTGGGTATATATGTGACTGTCAAGCCAAAAAGAACATATATGTTTCAAAAAACACGGCTAGGCAAGGGAGAAGGCTAAAAAATCAGACCTAGAGTGAATAGAGGCTATCGAGCAATGATGTGACAAGAAACACAATAGGAACGAGATAAATCTAAGGAGAAAAGTACTCCAAACCCTAAGAAAGAAGATTCAATCCCCAGTATGGTCGTCGATTCTGTTATGAGGAAAATCTCTCTATGGCTAGGGTAAACCACAACAGACGGAAATGACTGTAGAAATCAAATCTATCACAAAATCATGCTATATAAATGAATATGCAAGCGAGATAAGAAAGAGGCCTACCTCGTCCAGATGTTCGATGAAGTCCATCGTTGAGCACTTTGACCCAAAGCTATATACCTGCAACTATTTCTTAACAACCAAGAAAAGCAAGCATATGGTGATAATATAAAAGGTTAGCAAATTAGATAGCATAATCCATTAATATACATAACAAATACACCCATGGATAATAACTCAAATATTTGCAAGATATCAATTGGACGGGAAAGGAGTATTTCTATTAATAAATGATCAACATAAGTGAAAATATTACAAACTTCCGGGTCAAAACTGTTCGGAACCGAGAAACTAAGTTCCTTCTAGCTGGGCCTCCACCACTTCAATCCTCCACCAAAGGCAAGATCATAATAGAGAAGAAATGAGGTTCTCAATCAATAAGGGAAGATATTGGGGGTTGAACAGTGTGTTTAGACTTAAAGGACAAAGGGATGTAGACTCAATATGAAGTAAATAATTTCTCCTGAGTAACTTTGCTCTCAAAGTTGAATTCTTTCTCCTCCTTTCCATAGCTCGGAATTGACCCATTTATATCCTTCAAATGGAACTGAAGGGATGAGTTGGAAAATTTATAGCATATGGAAGGCCAAGGATCATAGATCTCCCATCATGACATGGAAACCCGACACTAATTTTCATTTTCTGGCACAAATCCCGATGTACATGGGCTATAGTGGAGCAACCTGCGTATACGCATGTTGTATAGTAGGCAATATGCATACATGTGGAAAAATATGTATTTTTAACTATGGATTTTACAAATAGGGATGATAAGTCTTCATAGGGAAATGGAAAATGGGCTTCTATGCAAGATTGCATAGGGTGAGGAAATTATTGTTATAACAATAGATGACTACTTTGCAGACAATTTTTTATTATTAAATACAAGAATGGCTCCATCAAACATGACAGTTGCACCAAAAAAATAGCTAGTTTTTAAGACATCAAAATATCAACTAATTACAGGGAACTTATACAAGTTATGTACTGATGGGATATTAATACGATGTGTGTTAGAGCATGAAATTCGAATGATAGTATTAGAAGTGCACGGAGGGATTGTAGGAGGACACTACATAGGTAAAGCGACTGGACATAAGATTTTGTGCGTAGGGCTTTGGTGGCCCATGCTTCACAAGGATGCTAAGGAATATTTCTAGGTATGTGATGTTTGTAAAAGGTTTTGAAAGACATTTATAAGGGATGATATCCCTTTTCATCCATAGGTTATACTATAGGATTTTGACAAATCTACGATATATTTTGTAGGAATCATCAATAATCCAACTAGGAGATCAAGAGATAGGTATATAATTACTGCAATGAAGTATTTGACCAGATAGGGAGAAGCAACATCAGTACAGATTGCAACGTGAATAATGTTGTGCGATTTTTATTTGAGAATTTCATTACAATTTTTGGATTCCCATGCATTCTATTGAGTGATCAAAGGACATACTTCATGAATGTGACGATTGCAACATTGAATGAGGATTTTCAAATTCACCACCAGAGGAGCATGCCATATCACCCAAATGCAAATGGGACAGTATAGTCCTTTAATAAAATTTTAGAGAATAATCTAAACAACATTTTCCATGTAGGGAGGGATGATTGTGACTTAAGGATCCATGTAGTATTAAGGGAATATAGGACTACAAAAAAAAGTTGACAAGACAGACACCTTTTAGGTTGGTATATGGGAAAGAAGAAGTAATACCGATGGAATTTATTGTTCATAGCCTGTGCATTGCAGGAAAAAATGTCTTAGCTGTTACAACTTGAGGAAGATCGATTTTTCGCATGATTCCATTAGCAAGTCCATAAGGCAAGAGAAAAATCATGGTATGATAGGAATATTAAAAATAAAAGGTTTCAAGTGGGAGACTTAATGTTATTATATGAAAACAAGATCATTCATCACCCTGGGAAGTTTAGGATGCATTGGTCAGGTCAATACATAGTCAAGTACGTGACAAAAGCATGTGTTGTGAAACTAGAAACATTGAAGGGTGAGGTCTTGGGAGGATTGGTGAATGGAATTTGGATGAAAACTTATAGGGAAGAATGACTGTTCATGCACTATTATGACCTGCAAAAGAACCTATGTACTATAGCAGTTATTATAGGATGAAAAAGAAAAAGAGAAAGAAAAAGAAAAATAAAGGAAAAAGAACAAAAAATAAGTTTCAAAAAGAGTAAGTGTGCAGATGGAGGGAGTGTTGTGTAGATAGAAGAAGCTGCATATAAGAATCTAATTACATGCACAAGCACAACCTGTGTAGTATACAGATGGTTAATCCATAAAAACTACGCAGATGAGGACATATAAAGACTGTTAAATGACATTAAAGAGAGAAAATGATGGTTCAAAATACATAATGACAACACAACACAGAGACGTGTCGTCATAAATGAAAAAAGATGATGGAGATTGTGATAGCCTGGAAAATAGAGAATGAAATATAGCAAAGGACTTGGAATTAATGCATCTTTAAAGAAAGTATTGAACAAATAGTACAAAGGGATTAGATAATTAATACAGGATGGAAGGTAAAGGGACAATTGTTGAGGGAGTACAAAAGACACTAAAGGAGCAAAAGGAAACATTTTTTCATTTGTAGTTGCATGCGAGTAAGAAAGAGTCGTGTTGTAGAGCCTGAGAAAAACCACAGAGCCAAATTAGTTGTCGCTAGTAACCATATTACACAGATGGCACCACTAAAGGAAGTAGTGTCTACACCAAAGAAATCCCAAACAAGAGAAGAAAAAAAGGTTTAGGAGACTCCGAGAGCATCATCATTGGAGCCAAGGTTTATTAGGGACCCCATTCTACTGAGGAAGTATGATGCCAAACTAATGACGTTGACGAAGGATTCCAAGTATCCATTGGTGACGCTCGACATACCATATGGCGTCATCATCGATGAGGATATTTTAGGTAAGGTGTTGCGACTTAAATATGTTGACCACAATATCATAGACATAGTGAAGTTCCCTGAACTTGAACAGAGAAAATAATTTGAACTGAAAATAGACCCAGTGACAAACCAGACTATACCTATGCCAAAGGTATGGTCCATAGGGTCTGTACAAGCTGACATATTAAATATGTTTGACATTCCACACTTCGATAAGAGACAAGAGGTGAATGCATGTGTCAATATTTTGTTAACCTATGTGCATGGTGATTACTTATGGTTGGACATGTCAATTTATATACACACAGATCTCATTTCCTGAATCACAGGCTTACTGTCATAAGGGGAATATCCCACCTTGTTGTTTGTAGACAAGAAGAATGACAAGACTCTGTCAGATTCCATGAGGGATAAATTTCACATAGTCAGAGAGTGCATGGGTTGGACGTACCAAGTATCTGTGACCCAATAGTAAGAATTGCGATGCAATCATTGGCATGCAAGTTGTTGAGAAAGAGAAGGAAAGAACAAGTGCCTACATGTGTGATAGTTTCAACTGAGAAGTGTGTATAAGGGTTATCGATGAGATGAGCACCATTTTTACTTAACAAGTTCCTCATCGATTGCATAGAAGAACAGGAAAGAGGCATGGAATTCCACTATTCTTGGTTGTTAATTCTGATTGCGTTCACAGTGTGGAATGAACTAGAGGATGTGCAGTTTTTGGGTCTAAGAGGTAATCCATTTTTGGCCTCCAAGTATCATAATGTTTGGCACACGATGAACAAGAGAACACATATAGACACCAATGTTGAGTTATTTTTGTACAATGAAATAATTAGGAGATGTATCCAGACTACATGATGAATTTCACCATAGCTTATAGAGGTGTACACATTGATTGCATGATTACGAGTATACCATCATCACATATAAATACAAGTAAAAAAAGAACAAAGAGAAGAATGGGTTCATAAAAAGTACAAAGTCACATAGGAAGACATCCAACTAATTATGCAGGATTGGGACCTAGACTGGAGGGTTTCTATGAATGAAACAAAGACAAATAACCCCGACAATGAAGAAGAAGACCAAGGAAATGGAATAGGGGATGTGTAGAATATAGTACAAAAATAAAGGGACAAGAGGAAAGACCAATATAAGGGGACAACAACATCTGCATGGAAGAATATGAAATCCCATAGAGATCCAACTATTTACACTTTGACGGATGATGATATCAACAGGATGGAATACCAAGTGAGCGATGTCATAGAAGAGGCATCTTAGAAAATGTTGCAGAAACATGAAGAACTACACAAAAAGGTGCAGGAATAGTTAAAAACATTGTAGTAACTCTGAAAGGCACTAAGGAGAGTAGTAGAGAGATGATTTGGGGAAAGGCCAACAACAAGCGTGACTGGGGAAGTAGGGAAAACCACTTCTTACTTGGCAAAGATAACAATAATGTGTAGATTTTTGAATATCTCTCCATATGCAATTGATTTCCCCATGCCAGAGATGTAGGAGTAGGCATGAGTACTAAGTCACTTGGACTTAGCCATTTTTTAGATGCCCGTAGTATCACTACAAGGCTTACATACATGTATTGCGCATGAAGGTAGAGAGGATATTGAAGGAGAAGGATGAGGTGAAGAAACAAATAGAGAGGATACATAGGGATGTCGAGAAACTATAAGGATATTCTATAGTTTTTGATGGTGGTAGAAGCCATACTTGTTGTGGGTGGGAAATCCCCCTATGGACTAGCATTAAGGGTTTTGTAATGCATGCAGAAATGACCTAAAGTCTCCTACTTTTTACCATCATCCCAATCATAAACCCCATTATTCATATGTAAATATAAGGTTAAAAAGATTAAGTTATTGTAACTTAGTTTCTGTGTTTGATGTCGATCCTTTAACGTTTGGTCGCTCCTTGATTGTAAATCTCCTCCAAAAGCTAACCTACATTCATAAATAGATAAACAAAGAACTCCAAACATGCATATGATCTATGAACTAATGGGTTAGATATTTTATCAAAATATAATCAATATTACACGTTAAAAACCTCATATGGTGGGACAGGAAAAGTACTTATTTTTATTAATCTCACAAGAGAAACTTATAATAGTGAGATCAGCCACTGCTCCTCGGATCTGGTCCTGGGCTCCTCTTCAACTGTGCTCCAACTGCTTTTGTATATGCTTCTCTTCACACACTAGTTGCAAAATGTTGGGACAAAGGGAATGTTAAATCAGGTAGAGTTTCTTTACAATTCTTTTCCTCTTCCAAATGGGACCCTTACCCCTTATTTTATAGGCTAGACAGGGCTAGGTATTTGGTCAAGTGACTGGATATAGGCAGTCAAACAATTTAGGTAACTTACCCAAAACTATGAGTTCCATCTGCAAATTTCCATTGTTCATTGTTTTGTAGGTATACGCGGGATGTAGTGAGTTAGCTAGCGTATACACGCGTGCAATAGTGGAGCAGGGTGTGTGTGCCCTCAAAAGGGGTGTTTTTTAAGAAGTTGTTCAGTAGTGGCAAAGATGTAAAATGAGTTGGCCTGATGGCAGGTAAGAATATCTGGTGCAAATTAGGGTTATAATAGATGCCCCGTAATGTGTGAGGTTAGAAAAGCATCTAATGGCCGAAATTCATTATCAATCTTCATCAACGTACCAAACAACTGATCCCAGGGACCAAAGTTCGGGAGGTGCCATCTGCAAAATAACAATTGTCTCACTGAGGCGGGCATACCCATGCTCGAGATGAAATAAAATCATGGTTTCCAATCAAATACACTGCAGATCCATGTCATATAACTATATAAAGTGTAGCCATGAGCAATACAAAGCAGATCTACATCTCGAAATAAAAAATAAATACATGCATAGTATCCATCTTCGAGAAGCTAATAAGTCCTGATGGATGGATATGAGGTCTTCAGAGCTCGAGAAAAAACTTCAAAATATTGACAACTCAGGTAGGAGTGTAATATGAGTGTACGACTTCACTACCCAGAGGTCTTCGATGGCTTATCCAGAACGAACTAGAAGATATTGATGACCAGGCTAAGGGCTTCATTGATTTCGAACAAAGACTTGATTGGACTTTCAGGATGGTCGGGCATGAGGGCGAGCGACAAACTACAAAGGGGCCGACTCAAGCTTGGTAAAATATTTCCTTGGACAATAGCATGACAAATGATGAGACTCAGGCAGCATGATGTTGACATAAGTTCATGATGCAGGAGGAAACACAAACTCTCCATATGTTTGGAAGAATAACCAAACGAAGGAGGACACAACTCTATGTAGTGAGAACAACTTCCTAAGGTCATATTAAATCCCAGGGCTTGATGAATAGATGGAAGGATGTGCTTTGTCCAAGGGCGACTCATTGTGCTGCCAACAAAAAGAAAATACTTTCCCCTTCCTCTTTTTGGGGTATATTTGATTTTTTTGTCTTTTTCAATAATTTCAGAAATCTTGAAAAAGAATAAAAGAATGCTATGTTACAAAGGAGGATCGAGTGTCGTAGACATACTAGTTCCAAGCGCAAGGAACACATGGATGCTCAAAGAAAAGGTATATATGTAGGAAAAGGACACTCAAGAAAAATCCTCCATGGGCCAAGGTGTCAAGACACAGAGGCAAAGTGCTCCAAGGCTTGCATATAAGGCATGCTTCAGATGGTTCAGTTGAGAGCAACATGGAGTCGGCATTAGGCCAAAGACGCAGGTATGAAAATGTGATTAATAAGACACAATGGTAATGTCCTTCAATGTGATTTTAATGAGCATAGAGAAGGTAAGCTTGGCGGTTTTTCATATTTAGAGAGTCTAAAAAAGTGTAAAAGGAGACTTTGTTGGGGTACCTTTTTTGAAAGTAGTCTAGTCGGTTTGAAAAAGGGGTAACTAGCACCAAAAATATGTCTATTCAAAATCATTTTAATGAGTGTGATAAAGACAAGATCACTCGACAATTTTTTCATATTTAAGGAGTCTAAAAAAAGATTAACTATGGACTCAGTATGAGTTGTTCTTCTAGAACATTTTAATGAGTGTGAAGGAACAAGGTCACTCGACGATCTTCTCAATTTTAGGGAGTCTGAAAAGAGCTTAACTATGGACTCTGTGGGGGTTCCTTTTTTGTAAATTTAGTCTCTCAAGCCCTAAAAGAGGGTAAAATTATACCTGAGAATACTCTTCTAGAGAAACGAGGCTCCTAGAGTATACCTTTGTTCGTACAGTTGACCATCCAGACCGAAAAAGGGGTAAACTACTATCGGATAGACATGCCTTCGCATTTTATTTTAGCAAGTGTGAAGGGGAACAAGATCGCTCGGCAATCTTTTCATGTTTAGAGGGTCTGAAAACGCCTTAAAAGAAGACCCGAGGGGGCTACATCTCATGTATGAAACTCGTTCAGGTAGATCCCACTGTTAGGCTCAGACCAAGAGTCTCTTCGATAGTCAACTTGGAAAGTCTCCCAAAAGGGAAGAAAACACAAACCACGGTGTAAGTCCTCCCACGGTATAGAAACCATAGTCATGGCTTCAAGGATATCCTCATTTGAAGGAAATTCAAAATCCAATAAATCACACAAACGAGGGTCGACAGTCCCAAAGGGTGAAGTAAACGAACCATACTCCATATGATGATGGAGGTTCTGGCCAGGACTAGCAGAGTCTATCAATGGAGAATCACGAGCATGAGGGCTTGAGGATATACAAACAACGAGATCAGACTTAGAAGGATACTCAAGACCACTTGGACCAAGAGGGGGAAGCAAGGGATCCCATGCCCCCATTGGATAAACCAAAGGATCAATTGTTGATTCCAAGTCTTGAGAAGGAAAACATGATTGCATAAGTTCCTGTTCAGAAGCAATTGAACACTGAGGATAAGACACCACATAATTAACCCATGGTGGGGTAGATTATACACGAACATATAAAGGGGAAACCTGAACTAACGCTGAATTAGGATGGTGATTATTAGATGCCATCTAGTCAATAGTGACAATTCTTCCATTGCAGAGTTTACAGACCTATTGCCAGTATGACTAGAAGGGACTGGAATTTTTCCCCCATCATGACTGGCAGGGCCTGGGTGCTTTCCCCCAGTGTGACTTGCAAAGGCTGGGTGCTGGTCTTCAACATGACTTGTAGAGGTTGAGGACCTGTCTCCAAAATGACTCGCAAAGGTTGGTGATTTCTTCTTCCTATTCTTCCTCTTTCTACTTCATTTAGGCTTCCGGTTGCTAGTAACTATAGTTTCACCAGGGGCAGGAGAAGGAGGAGGAGAAGACTTTGTTGGAAAAGGAATATCAACATGGTTCCCATGACATAAGGTGCTCAACTGAGAATCTTCAAGAGAATTCGGTACATTTGGAATGGTACCCGACCAAATCGGTAGTCCCACATTCAATCCAGGAATGTACAAAGTGGCCATCAAAGGGACACCAACGTTTCCCAAGAAAGGAAAATAAAAAGAATCCCCTTGCGAAGGGGTTCCTTGGTTGGTATCGTCGATAACTTTAGCCATGAATATCTTACGCATAGTTTCTCCTCTTACGGGATCATTCAAGTCCATAAAAGTCTCACACATTGACTCTAGCTAACCAATGGTATCAAAACAATGCCTATAAAGAGGTGGCTCCACGTTTCTAAGAGGAAGACCAAAAATTCCTCACGACCGGTGGAGTGGGTGGTATACCACCCTAAGTCAGAGACCCAAATAAATTACTGACTAAATCACTATGGAAAACTAAGGAGCACAAAGCACACACTAAAATTTCCTAAAGGAAAATCAAGGAACTGACTAACTAGTTGGAATAACAGTTACTCCATCCAACACTATGGCAACTTACCGGTGCAAGTGAAACTTGAACAAGGAAGCACCCTCTGAGCATACTCTACAAAGCGTGGCCTGACGTTTTCCCTAGGTATCGCAATATACCCTCGCAGGCACCTGTGTTAATCTCTAAAGTAAAGGCAACTAGGTTTCCAGCTCGTGAACAACTACCAGGCGCGTACAATCGATAGTCAGGTGGACCGCAATGAGCAGAGTATCAATCTTGAAACCTATCAAGGGTATCGAAAGAAAGTGTTCCGACAGACGACTGAGGACCTCGAACGGATTCAAGACCCACGAAGCTCCGTGGCAAATGCAATCAACGAAATCCCAAGACAAGCCCTCTATATGTGTTCCTCTTCTACGATTGGTCCGTCTTTGGAGGGGTTATCTCAGCTACCTTTCTGCATGCGACCTCATGTTTAGCCCCTATGTTAGAGGGGGGTCCTGGATAGTTTCCACGTTACTGGACTTTTTCACTCCCTAGCAAAGACTCCTATGTTTGTTTTATAGCTTTGAAGAGTTTCCTCTCCAACCTAAATCAAGGCTCTAGCCTAGACTATTTGATGGACCCTACAAACATAAAGTCTGGTTAATTTTAGATTAACATTCTTTTTAAGGCTTGATTTACTCAAAAGGTGTGGTAGTGCAACTGATGTTGTTAAGACTTGTGAAAAAAAAAACTTATAAGAACACTAGCAAAGAAGTATTATCTTTCTTATTTTTCTTTTGAAATGCTTTTAAGATGAGAAGAAAACACAACACTATGCTAATTTCTTTTTCTTTTTCAAATAACAATGCAAAGAAAATGCCAAGACATAAAGAGATCTAACAAACTAAGTTTTTTTTTGAAATTTTCTTCCAATCAAAGCAGAAATAACAAAAGATTCTAAAATGTAACTCATTTTTCTTAAAATTTCAAGCTAAAAATAAGTTAAAAAAGCTAGGAAACACAGAAATATATATATATTTTTAAAAAGACAAGCAAACTAACGTAAAACCCAGGCTAAATACTGCAACAATAGAGACCAATACTAGATCAAGAAAACCCCTGAGAAGTATGACTTCTGACAGGGAAGAGGATGACTGCCTCTTCTTTAAAAAATATTTTCTCAACATAGGCACGCTACTGACACTTCAACATCTAGCGTATGTACGCACGATGTCCAAAGGTAGGGCATGTATGTACGCCTGCAGGCTCACTGCAGGCCACATACACCTTTGTAACTTCTCAAGAATGAAAACAAGCAATCAAGCACTGGCAGGGAGCACTGGTACTGAGAACCAGAATCCCTTGAAGACACATAAACTTACTTTGACAGAAAAAGATACAAGGAAACTTTGTGAAAACCAAGCTAATCTGAGGTTATACCTAGGCTACAGACTACAACAAGAAAGACAAGAACTAGATCCAGAAAACCCTGAGAAGGATCACTTCTGACAGGGAAGAGGATGTCTACCTCTCTTTAAAAAAAAAAATCTGGACTCAGACACGCTACTGATCCTTCAACAACCAACTTATGTACGCAGGCTATGTGAAGTCAGGGTGTGTGTATATGTGTACAGGCCTTCTACAGGCCGTGTATGCCTCTATATCTTCCCAGAAAAGAAAAAACAGTCAAGCGAAGAAGGTAGGGAGTACTGGTATGGAAGACCAGAATCCCTACTAGCTTAGACTCTTGCAGAAACTTAGAAAAAAGGTAATAAAACCAATTTAAAGCACCCAAAAAGTACCCCCAAAAAACCCTATAGATCTCCCCAGTATGGTCGCCAATTTTGTTGTAAGTGGGAAATCCTCCTACGGACTAGCATTAAGGGTTTTGTAATGCATGTAGAAATGACCTAATGTCTCCTACTTTTTACCATAATCCCAATCATAAACCCCATTATTAATATGTAAATATAAGGTTAAAAAGATCAAGTTATTGTACCTTAGTTTCTGTGTTTGATGTCGATCCTTTAACGTTCGGTCGCTCCTTGACTGCAAATCTCCTCCCAAATCTGACCTGCATTCATAAACAAAAAAACAAATAACTCCAAACATGCATATGATCTATGAACTAATGAGTTAGAGATTTTATCGAAATATAATCAATATTACATGTTAAAAACCTCATATGGCGGGACGGGAAAAGAACTTCTTTTTATTAATATCACAAGACAACCTTACAATAGTGAGATCAACCACTACTCCTCGAATCTGGTCTTGGGATCCTCTTCAACTGTGGTCCAACTGCTTTTGTATATGCTTCTCTTCACACACTAGTTGCAAAAGTTTGGGACAAAGGGAATGTGAAATCGGGTAGAGTTTGTTTACAATTCTTTTCCTCTTCCAAATGGGACCCCTACCCCTTCTTTTTTATGCTAGACAAGTCTAGGAATTTGGTCGAGTGACCGGCTATGGTTCGTCAAATAGTTTAGGTATCTTACCCAAAACTGTGAGTTCTGTCTGCAACTTTCCATTTTTCGTGCTTTTGTAGGTATACGCAGGTTGTAGTGAGTCAGCTAGTGTATACACGCATGCAATAGTGGAGCAGGGCGCGTGTGACCTCAAAAGGGGTGTTTTTTAAGAATTTGTTCAGTAGTGGCTTGGCAAAAGATGTAAAATGAGATGGCATGATGCCAGGTAAGCATATCTGGTGCAAATTAGGGTTATAACAATACTGGAGGAACAAGTATCCAAAATCAGTGAATTCATTCAAGGCTTCCACACTAGAATAAGAGATTTCTAAGTGCACACTACACTAGGGACACCACCTGAGGAGAAGGAACAAAGAGAAAGAACAACCATAATCTCAGTAGAAAGGATTAAGAGTATGCATGAGGAGTGAAAAAAGTTATGTGAAGAAATCACACAACTTTGAACAAAGTTGGTAGAGAATCTAGAGATGAAGGTCACCGAGGAAAGATTAAGGAATGCACATGAGAAGGGATAGAAGGCCACAGGGAATATAAGCAAAATACCACCATCTGAGAGAATAGCGCCCATCCCAGTGAACATGGACTCATATAATTAGATAAAACATCTAAGAGAAGAGCATAAGAATCTCACACAATGATTGGTACCCATGTAGGATGAAGCACTCAGGTTTATAGGGGCATTGGTAGTTTTGCAAGGAACGGTGAATAAAGAAACACAATATAGCGAGGAGAATCTCATGACCCTGATTGTGCAGGTGCTAGAGGATATTTTGGAGAAAGAAACTAAGGTAAAGAAGGAAGTCACTACAACAATAAAAACACTCCAAAATTTCATGGAAGCATGGAAGGGTGCAACACAATAGGCTTAAGTGGCTCGGGATGAGCCATAGGTGAGCATTGGAGGCATATTGGACATGAATTTTGAATAACTAAGTTTTGAAGATCACGTGCAAAAGAAAGAAAAATGAGTGATTTGTGGGGTCAAAGTAGAAGTTAGAGTGCACACAAAAGCATGAAGAACAACAATTAGGAATGCAGAAGAAACATGCAGGAAAAAAGGAAGGAAAAACATCATGCTGGAGAAAAAGAAGAAAGAGAAACATGATGGAGAAAAAGAAGGAAAAGCAACATGCTGGTGAAAAAGAAGGACAAGGAGAATGTTGGAGAAAAACATGGAAAACAACTAGGACATATTAGGGTTTTGGTATAAACTATTACGGTTTTGATCCCTAACTCTATATATAAATATGT
This sequence comes from Picea engelmannii, assembly GCA_009831015.1. Taxonomy (NCBI): domain Eukaryota; kingdom Viridiplantae; phylum Streptophyta; class Pinopsida; order Pinales; family Pinaceae; genus Picea; species Picea engelmannii. The sequence continues at coordinate 422,499 of ML782116.1, read as the reverse complement.
AATGGGTTGGGGAAGAATAAAATACTGAGAGTAAGATATTAGGTTGTGTATGAGTGAGAATCCTTACTGGAGTTTTTGGAGAGGTTTTGTAGAGAGAGAGAGAGAGGCTTGCACTGCAGAGCATCTAGGAAGGTCTGGATAGTATGATATGTTATATCTATTGTAAGTGCAGTGCACAGGATTGAGATGGTGATTTCATGAAGAATAATATAGAATCCAATTGTTGTGGACATAGCCCAAGAGCTAGGTGAACCAAATTAAATCATGTTTCTGAACGTGTCCTTTCATGCGGTTTTTCATGGATGTTCTTTTTATGCATGAATAGTATAGATCTATTTACTATATGATTGATGCGTAATAATAATGAAGGATATAGTGGGTTACTTATGTTTCAATCTATGTTATAAGGGTTCTGCACAATAGATTTTGTTAACTAATAAAAGGATATGAATAAAGATATTGTGCACAGGGTGGATAAATAGTAATGGATATGATGATAGCCTCACATCTCCTCGTCCTTGCAGAAACTTGATTCTTGAAGCACCAACAAATGCCTCATGTGATACTTCACTTGCATGAAATTGATTCCAAAAGTGATGGTATCTAAAGGGTTTTGTTTGTTGAATAAATTGAACCCAGGGTCTTATAACCATGTGGAAACAATGAGCTACTAAGAATCGACCTTGACCATTAGGTAATCCCCACCACCCCACCCATGAATTCAGATAACAAGGATAATGGTCAGAATAGTTATCAAAATTTGAATGACCTAGAAAAAATAAAAAAAATAGTTCTTGTTGATCAATCAAATCCATCCATTATTCCAAAAATTAGGATAACATCGGCTTAGAAATAATTGTGATCGATTGTGATCAGGAAATGCCTCAACTAGTGATTCATGCAACCCTCTGATGAAAATTATAATTCTTCAGAACAAATACTAAGCACATAACTTCCTTAGATCATTCAACATGGAGATGAAACCATGTTGTAAATGCCATCATGTAACCCTATTATTGTAATCTATGGGATTACACAATATAATTTTCTAGTAGTGCAATCACACAACTATAATATACAATAAGCATTCTGCAATTAATATAAAATCATGCATACATAAAAGGAGGAAGAGGATAAAAGTAGTAGTGGAACTAGGAACACGTAATATTTTATTATATTATATTGATAAGCACCAAACACATCATGAATTCATGCCTATTCATACAATTGTATCAGTGGAAGGTAGTTGCAACTGGATAACTACCTTGGTCGGTCAACCTATCCCAATGATTGATTGCCTCAACTATCCTGTCAACTTATCTTCATATTTGACTAACTCATTACAATTAGTTGACTTACTCACCTATAAGAATAGTCAAATAGGCCTTCCAACATCTCCCCCACCCTCAAAGCCTTCCTTTTCCTAAAGAAGAGGGGGTTTGGAAGAATAAAAATTTCAAAATTATATTCACCAAAAATTTACACAAGTACATTTAGGGTTCCTGCAATTGGACACTAAATGTCTACACTAATTCTTCAAGTGATATAGACTAGCTAGATGATGGAATAGGGCTAAAAAATTAAATATTTTCCTTGGGAGAGATGTTAGTGGTGTGTGTTGTGTAGATGTAGGGGATTCCTTAGGAAGTTTTGTACAATTCCTATAAATGTGTGGTCTTATTTGTTGTAGTTGACTTTAAAATTATCTTTAGTCTTCCAATGATCACTTTATTGTGCTGATTTCATCGAATCCCACCAAATGTAAATTCATAGGATATGGGTTCTTTCTCAAAGATGTGGCAATTTCACCTTCAGTAAATTTGGTAGTGGCCATTGTAGATAACATAAAGACATTTTTAAAGTGGCCACTGTAGACAACAAAAAGACACTATGAAACTAATACAGATGAATGTTCTTTTGGATGTACTTAGTGAATTATACCCTATTTCCATTCTTGTTGCTTGTCTCCAAAATATTTTATGCATTGGACTCATTATCTCATCCTCTAATTTAGTTTTCACCACAATACTTCAGACTACCATCATGTTTCCTACTATCAGGATGATTCCCTCCTTGGTTAACCTAACCTTATCCCTTTCTAACATGAGGGTTTCATCTCTCCATTTTCTATTGATCACGGTCAATTTCTTGAAGTTGAGCCATTGATTCTCCCAGTTGATATCTTTCATCCTTTCTTATCATATGTTGTTCAAGTAGGCCTTCAAATTTAACATTGGATGCTTGTCGAGCCTATTTTTGGTATAGGGTTTAACCAGCTTCAAATTTGATCTTCTTGATGGTGAGACTATCCATCTATATTAGGTGACATATTTCTTTCAATATTTTGTAGAGTATTGGTGTTCTGCATAGTTTCTTGTTCAAGTATCATATTAGGGATCTGTGAAACTCGAATAGGACATTTTTTGGATTCTATTTTCTAGGATTTAGGAATTTCCAATCGAATAAATTATGTGAGGATTTTGTTATTGTTAGGGTTCTAACCTCCCTAGTTACCCCATAATTAGATAGACTACTATATATTTCTATGTATGGAGGCCATCATTAGTAAACAATGCATATGTAGTAGTGTGAACACGATTATTGTAAGTAACCTTACTAAAAGGTTATTCCTACTAGACATTTCCTTCTCTAGATTGTTCTTAGAGGATAGAAAGTACAATATAGAGATGTAGAAAAATTGTAAAATGTGTCTTGGAAATCACTTTTAATCTATGCTATGCTCTATTGGAAGTTCCCCCTCGAAGAGGAGAGTGAAAATTACTTCCATATCAATAAAGGTATAATATTTTGGTTCATATTGTCCATTCTACATACAATTTTGTTTCTTTATGCAATATATCTAAGTAATATATGTGATTTATGCTCTAAATATTTTTGTTTGGTACATCACAAGAAGTATCAAAGATCTTTCCTGGCACAATTTTTAGAGATTGTTTTTTCAAGATAGAGACATTTTTCAACATTTATAAATAACACAAAGATATTTCACTAAGAAGGTAAAATTTTATATGGGGAAGCATACATGAAAGAAATATGTAACATACCCAACCACCAAGGTTGGGATATGTTACTTCAATTCACACCTCAAAAACCGATTTCAAATTATGATAACAATTAATTAATAAAGAAGCATGAAACAAATGCAATAAATGCACATGCAATAATCAAGATTCATGTTAGATTTAAAAACATTGCTTAAACATGCCATGCACAAGAATAACTAGTAAGTAGGAACATTACAAATACATATCTTAGAGATTATAATTAATACACAATGGAAATAAATATACAAACAAAGGAGACCATGACATAGAGAACTTATCTTAAACAAAACCAATCACCAACTGGCTACAGACCAAGGAAATTCCACCCAACCTTAGATGTTATTGTTCCAAGTATCAACAATAGGTTACCCCCAAGCTAGGGATATGAATACAAAAGGACAGGTTCTAGAGTGGCACTCATCTTCCCAAACCAGTCAACACTCAATATCTAATAGGTTTCTCAACACATGATAATCCAAAGTACACCAACTCTCTTCTCTCCATCCCACACCACCCAAAGACAATGTAACCCATTCACTCCCATGTAGTCCCTCAGGTTGTCCACTTTCTTCCAAATATCTAACGCATCTGTTCAAGAATATCCATGTTGGGACTTTCAGGATTCACACATACTGTGAGAAATGTTTAGCACATTCCAATGCATCTCAGGCATGCATGAACCAATTCATGGTTGGAATACACTAGTAATTACTAAAACCAGCAAAATGATGTATTCTTTCCTCAAAAATTCGTCCCCATATCTCATCCAATAAAAAGAATGAATGAATGAATGAACCCAAAATGATAGAGTGAAAGAGTAAATGGAGAAGAACCCCCAAACAACCCATAAGAGGTGTTTATATATTTACTTGGAAATCAAGAACCACATGGCCTTTCCCCCAAGAAGCTCATGTAACCACTTTTCTTAATTAAAACCAAGATGGGTAAATAAAATATAATAAAATACGTATCCCCTTAGCCCCCTCTCTCATGGAATCATAGCCCCATATAACTCTCGTCCTTTTCCATCTTGCAGCCAATGATGTATTTTATTATTTGCAATGTTCAAAGTATTACATTTCCTAGGGACTCTGACCCCTTTTAATTGTTTAGAAACAAATAAAAAAAATACATTAACAATATGGGGACTCAAAACTGGGGTATTACATTCCCTTCCTCATTATTTTTGCATTGTCCTCAATGCATATACAAAACATAAATCAAAATTTCAAAATTATTCAAAAAGTTGTAGGTATTCTGCCCACATGGCATCTTCATGCTCCCAAGTAGCATGTTTAGGACCATAGCATGTCTACTAAACTTTTACCAGTTCTATGACTTGATTCCAAAGCATTTTTCCTTTTATGTCCAATATGCGTATCAACTAGACCTAAATGTATCCTTTTGGCTCCACCTGAATCAAATTCCAATCAATAACATGGTTAGGGTCATCCACATACTTTTTTAGCAGAGATAGATGAAATCTATTATGCACATTCATGAAAGTAGGTAATGCAAGCATGTATGAAATTGACCCCATTCTATTCAATATCTCAAATGGAACACAGAATGTGGCTGTTAACTTTGTAGAATTTCCCAACTTCAATGAGATTTTTTGGGGATTCATTTTTAATATCACATGCTCTCCCACTTCAAATTATCTTGTTGTCTCATTCTTATCCACATAACTCTTATGTCTATCTTGTGATGCCTTTAGACTCTACTTAATTTTAACCCTCTGGTCTTGCATATCCTTGAGAAATTTTGGACCAAGTACTACTCTGTGTGTAGGGTTGTATCAACTCACTGGAGTATTGCATTTCCTACAATACAAAGATTCAAATGTCATCATCTTCAATGAAGCTTGATACCTATTACCCATTATTATATGAAAAATCAACCAAATGCAAATGATATTCCCACTTAAATGGATTATCCATCACATACATTCTCAACATGTATTCAATCACTTGGTTGACTCTCTCTATCTACTCATTTGACTATGGATGGTATGCTATGATAAATTTTAGATTTTTACCAAATCCTTTAAATAGTCCCCTCGAAAAACTTGAAGTAAACTTATTGTCTCTGTATAAAACAATATCCTTTGGAATCCCATGCAACCTAGTGATTTCCAAATTCCCTCATGTAAATTTCTGCAATATTAGTTGATTTATGATTCATCTTTACAGGAACAAAATGAGAATCCTTTGTCAATTTATCAACCACTACCATTATTCAATCATGTTTCCTTGTTTTCCTTGGAAACTTAGTAATAAAATCAATGGTTACCACTCCCCATTTCTTCTATGGAATTGGTAATGGTTGTAGCAAACCCGCTGGGTGTCTATGCTCAACTTTCACTCTTTGGCATTCCATACATATGGAAATGTAAGCAACAACATCCTTTTTCATTCCTTTCCAAAATAATTGTGTTCTTACTATTGCAATTGTTTTCTGGTAACTAGGATGTCTGTCATATGGAACATTATGCATTTATTTTAATGCCAAATTCATAATATCTCCAGAACTAGGAACATAGATTCTATTCTTATGCATAAGTAATCCATCTTCCTTAATATCATACTCATTAATTTTATTTTGTACATTTTTTTGTTGTAAACTTTCTTTTACCTGTAGGTAACGTTGATCTATAACAACATCTAAAATTATTCTCTTCAAATATGATTGATGCATACTAATGGTTGTAGCATCATGAGAGGTACTCTTCTGCTTAGTTCATCGATAATTTTATTTTCTTTTCCTTTGATATACTTGATTTCAAATTCAAACTCTCTTAAAAATTCCAGCCATCTTGTCTTCCTGGAATTTAAAGTTGGTTTTTGAAAAAGATATTTTAGACCACTATGGTCTGTCCTTAGTTCAAATCTCTTTCCCATGAAATAATGTCTCCACATCTACAATGCATGAATTATGGAAGCAAGCTCCAAATCATGTGTGGAATAATTCCTCTCATGTTCTTTAAACTTTATAGACTCATAACTAATGACATATCCATTTTGAGTGAGGACTCCACCAAGTCCTTCCTTGCATGAATCTATACATACCCAAAAATTCTCAATTAGGTCATCAATAATTAAAATAGGTGCATATATTCTTGGAATAATTCATCCCATGTATTCTATTGTTTCATCTTGTATGTTGTGCATGGTCTTCATTTTGTCTTCTCTATGAGGAGAATCCTTGTGTTAGCACTAGAAGTCACCTTCTGATCGCTTCAAAGGTAATCCCAGTACCCATCAGTTTGTAAGTAAATGGTAATTGATTTTTAGTGGTCAAATGGAAGAAACTCAATGAGAATAATGTTCTAACTCAGAAAAATGTGGGCAGGCATGCACATGCAATGAGGTCTTGAATCAAATTCAGTCAGTAAGTTGTAGTAAGGGTGAGTAGGAGGAAGAACTAGTGAGAATATGTAGAGGTCTTCTATGGACATCAGGTCTTCCAACAACCTAAGGAGGAAAAGACCCAGACACAAGATCCTCTTGAGTAAAAATCTTCAAAGAAACTGAAAGACATTACAACAACACTATAATCAAACATACATCATAATACAGTTGCAACAATCCTTGTGAATCAGTCAATCATGAACTCTATCAGTATCGGGGGGGAATAAGATGGAATAAGAAGATGACTTATATTAACCAAGATGTCTCAAAACAAATACATAACCAGAGAACCAATGTTCTTTATCAAAAATATTACAATAACAGGGAGCCTCTGCTCAACCATTCGACCTTAACAAAATACAAAAATTGGCTATATATAGCCAAACTACAACAACCACCATGAATGCGGTCAGACTACTTGGTTCAAAGCTTTAACTGGTGCCCACTCTGTCAGACTGTGAAGGCCTGCTCAGTTATTGGTTTTGCAGAAAAATTTGCCCATTTAGAAGCTTCAGATTAACAGCTGGCGTCTTGTTGATGGGAAAAATTGACAGGCCATCAATTGGAAGAATAGATCTAGTCCAGGGTTGTCTAAATAACCCAAGATGTTTGGTGTAACCTATTCTGACGAGTTTAATGGCTTCGTTAGCCAACTAGGGTCCTAAAAACAAAGAAAATAAATAAACTAACTAATGCTAAAACAATTATAATATATAAAATTTTAATCTAATTATTTACAAATACATTCAACAGAAAGATAAATATGAACATGCCATTATGGACATAGTAATTACGGATTGAAATGTTTTGGTAGATGGCTTGCAAACTCAATGTTTGGTAATTGTTTTCAGAAGTAGATAAAGAAAGAACATTATATATATATATATATTTTTTCTAATCATAAATCTAAGAACTTAAATAAAATATGTTATGAAACAAGGATAGAGTGATGGTCAAAGCCACTCTAAAACTGTCATGTTTTGCTAATAGGTAAAATAACATAAATTAAATGGAAATAAAGCTAACATGATATTAGTTTTATACCGTGTCTATGCCTCTGTGTGATCCAAAACTCCAGTTGTCCCGCCTATAAGAAAAATCTATTACAGGCTTGTACTGATGCCTCCCAAACAAACTCCAGATGTTTATTGACAGCTAGGATATGAGAACAAAATAGTAGACATGTATGCATAATGATCTTATAATTATGAATGATTACAGTAACATAAATCTTAATGTAAAGCATTCATTTTATCAATCAACTAAATATCATACGTAAATCATGATATTTAAATCGATATAACGATCACAGTGATAATTTGTGGAACAACAAATTATAAGCAACATTTAAAACATGAATAAAGTGGAACACCATATGTCATTGAGACTAAAGCTATACAACACATTAATATTCCAAAATAAACGAGACAAAACATAAATGAGACAACTTCACATTGGTCTAAAGCTGAAATGCTAAAATCTAGTCCATTAAGTTCTGAAGATCATTTGTCCATAATCTATTCCAGACCAAGATGTCTATTACTTACAAAATTAACAATATTTAAAGTGATTTGAAATCACATTCTCCTATCTCACAAGATAGGATATGATTTCATAAAATAAAAAATATTACAAAAATAGTGGGATAACAACCACTCATAATCAGAGTTGATTTTACTAAAAAATTGATCAAATTTTTTACAAAACAAACATAAAAGGAAATACTAATCATCCAGATGCATAATCGAATATGTTTCCCCCAGATGATCAACAACAGGATCTACTATTTTCTGAAAAACAAAACAAAAATAAGTTAGAAAATAACCCATAACTAATTTCTAATTTTTTATTTAAAAGAGACTTAGCTACAAAATCGAAAGATTATGTAGCCAGTCTTATCTTAGAAAACAAAATAAAATCCCAAATCGATTCAATTCAAAATAGACAACATGAATAAAACAAGATATAAAACTGTTTTACCATCTAAAAATTGACGAAAGATGGGTCAGGTAGTTCGGAATTTACTATCGCTTTGACACTTGTTGCATTTTTTATTACTATGTTTCCTTATCTTTTGATGCGTTTAGCTTTACTCTCTACGTGCAATTTTAGGTCAATATTTTCTTGACTCAATGATTCATTCTGAGCAGTAAGCGTTTTGATTCGGGCCTGAAGAAGGGGGATATCGGTGTAATACTCCTCGATCCAATGGAAACAAATATCACACTGTACAGGAGGCATGGTAGGTCTATGGAGTGCAAGGTCAAACATAGGCATATACATATTATCTATTATCTCCTTTTGATTAGGCCTAATATCATAGAACCCCTTTTGAGGCATGGTGGAAAATTTGTCACAAAGTCGTAGGGTTCAGTAGGAGTAATGAATTTCTTCGTGTAGCCCTGCAAATATGGGTCTTCTAGAAGGAGGAACTCTTTGATCTCAGGGTCCGAACACTTGTCGATATTGATCGGACCGATCGAGATTAGACGAGTGTTGGATCGGTTCCTGATCTTTCTAAAAATTTTGCGACCTGCCCTTTTGTTTTTGAACCCTAAGTCTGTGCATTTCTTTGTTATTCCCTTGCAAGGTTTTTCAACATCTGGGTTAATAATAATAATCGAGATAAATTCAACTTTAGGAACAAAAGGATTAACAATCTTCAACTTAAGATTCCCTTGCTCAGAAAATCCTGTAGGTGATGACTTACTCGACATCCCGATGTCTAAAGGGTTTCTGTTGGTAGAGTCTGGCGTATCAATTGAAAAATCAGACTAGTTTTTAATCAGTGGCTCGTCTAATCTAGGGTTTATCATAGGAAGAGTCTGGGAAAAATAATTCCTTATCAATAAATTTTCCCAACAATCACCCACGGTTGAAAAGTGATGAATGAACATAATTTTAATCAATCCATGATGGAAAAGACTTGAATCAATACTTTGTCTCTTATATATTTTGGACATTTTATATAGACTTTTCAACAGATAAAATGGCATGCTTAATTCAAAACCAATGAAATGCATGAGTAAGCGAGTATGATAGAGGAAGACTAAGACGTATCGACCCTTACAGGTCATGAATTGTTTGAGAATCAACAATAGACTATGCCACCTAGTTTTAACCAGGTAAATGGGAATACCTTTCTCGCAGTAGTTGATTTTTTGGGACATCATAAACATGCTCCAGGGTACTCCTTCAATTCGTGAGTTTTTGAACCATTTATCTCCTATCGATGGAATCCCTACTGCTTCATTTACAAACCCCTCGGTTAGCTCTAACCATGTATCCACAATTTTTTCCCCACAACCATCGAAGGTCTATGCAAAATCCTTCGCCACCTGAAGGTTATAACCTTCAAATATTTTAAGGAAATTATCCCAGCCTTGGCTTTTTAAGTCCTCGATCGCATCGTCATGAGAGATTAATGCCTGGGAGCCATTCGGCTCCAAGTGAACGACATGAGCCATGAAAAATACAACTAGAATGTAACAATGATAACTCAAAATAGTTTTAGGTTTGGATGGTAGGAGCGTTAGGATTAAATCCAAATGGATAGTGAAGAAATGACCAAGACAAAGCCTGTGTGTTATCTTATCAAAGGTAGTGGGAGAAAACACGAAGGGTTTGATCGTAGATGCTTTATCATTCCTTGTAATGAGAACCAGGCACACAGAGTACCGAAACCCTGTGAATACAATGAATGGTTCATTAATTTGTTGTGCCAACATGGTGAGGTAAGGACATGAGTACATCATGTGCACATTGATTGGCATGAATACTAACATGACTATTTAATTTGAAAGGGTTTTATCAAATAAATAAAAAATAATCTTCCTAAATTGAATACAAACCATTGAACCATATAATAACTATATCAAAACTCAAAACATAAAAAAACAGGTCACTCAAACATTGGATTTAGATTTGATATAAGCATGACGAACTTTAAAAGAATTCATTCTAAGGCATACAAATTATAACACCATGCTAGGTTTTATGTTTGATTCATGCTTATAGTCATGAATTAAACATAAAACAAAATGAAAATGCAGACAATAAGAAATTAATCAAAATATTTCTTAACCCAGTAATTATCTCAAAGTTCTCGAAGTGAAAGTTTACGAAATTGAGGTGAAGAAGTTATCTCTGCATCACTAGAAAATTCATGTTAGTACATATCAACAGGGTTGAAACATTAAAGAACAGTCGAAACCAAGTCAAGAATTTTGATCAAAACTCAGAAAATCACATAGTCTAACATTAGATGTGTTTCTATCCAGGTGAAATCTAGTGACAAATTTTAATTACGAGTGAGACGACTTTTAGGCAACTGACTCCAATACTGTTGACAGGGCCACTGCTGCCAGCATGCATCCATAGCCTTGGAAGGGATTTAATTTAACCCACTTTAACACCTCTACCCTGTCCAAGAATTATCCATTCAAGTTCAAGGACATTTTTACGATCAATTTCGACACTCGTACCTAATAATTTTATTAAACCCGACATTGCTTCATTGCCAACAGGCATGTTCAGTACCCCGATGAAGTTGCCTTGGCATCATGCATGCATTTACTTGCTACCAGCAGACCTTTTCAGTATCTCGGTGGGTTTACAAACAATTCCCACACTTTGTAGTGCTTTGAACTCTCAAGAATTTATTTACAATTTGACATAAACTTTATGATTTTCAGGAGAGCGGGGTGATGCTGAAAATTTCAGATTTTGAAAAACTTGATATTTTCCAATTTAATTTCTCATTTGACAACCTTCATCATGATCTGGACTTTTATTTTTCTATTAAGAAAAATTTCTCAAGGACAAGAAGGCATACTTGAGCTATTTTCTTTTAAAAACAGGGACGGCATTAAGAGTTTTAATAATGATCGTATCTTCTCGTGATTTTAAAGAGAAACCAGGAACACTATTTGAACAAAAAGTATCTTATGCTAGTCTAAGTTTTAGCAATTTACAGTATTGGTGCTTTGAAATGACCTCGATTGTTTCTTTTGGATAAGACTTCTGGTTTTCCTTTCATGAACAAAATGGTGACTCAGAGATAAATTTATTGAGAAACCAGTGAAAACAAGCAAAATGAAAAGAACCAAAATAAAAAAAATAGAAAAATATGTACAGAGAGGTGCATATGAAGTCATCAGGAGAAATACCTTTTGAGAGCTTGGCCATTCACCGGGAAAGTGTCTAGCCATCCCTCCAAATCATGTAGACGAAAAGAGCTGGGACCTAATTTTTCAAAAATTACAAATGGCCCCAACCACAGATTCTAGAACTTGGTGTGTTCCCCCCTTCCCTCGTGCGGTTTATCCTATTTGAGAACCAAGTCTCTGACGTCGAAATTCCTATCTGAAGAAGAATTTGAATCAATCCAACTTTTTACAATTTGCTGGTGCTGATCCAATTTTTTCTTTGTTTGTGCTCTTACTTCCTCTAGTTTTAACAAGGCATTAATTTGACTTTCTAGAGGGGGCAGTCCTCTTCTTGGACTTTCTGCGATAATTGCAGAGATGGAAGTAAAACATGTGGAGGGAGGATTGCTTCTCTTCCATAGATGAGAAAGAAAGGGGAATTACCAACAGAGGTTTTTGGTGTCACCCTATCAGCCCAAAGTATATTATAAAGTGCGTTGTGTCAGTTCTTATGGTTTTCTGAAAATGTCCTCTTAATGATCTTGATTAAATTTTTATTTGTTGATTATGCTAGCTCATTTCATTAAGGGTAGTAGCTGGCAGAATATTTCAATTTAATCCATTTTTCTAAGGCAAAGACATTCATGTCAAGGGATGAGAAATAAGATATGTTATCAAAGACCAAACATTCGGGAATTCCGAATCGAGTAATGATATGTGAATTAAGGAAAGATACTACCTAATTCATGTTTACAACTTTCAAAGGTGAAACCTCAGACCATTTGGTAAAATAATCCGTTGCTGTAATAATATACTTGTGTTGCTGTGAGGAAGAAGGATTAATCTATCCTATAATATCAAGACCTCATTTCTGAAAAGGGGAATCTACAGTGACAGGATGCAAAGGAAATGTTGCCTTCTTAACCCTTCATGCAGCCTTTTGGAAAACTATACATTTACGGCACAATGTTTGGGCATATTTAAGAAAAGTGGGCCAATATTACCCAACTCTTAACACTTTGTGAGTAGTGGTGTCTCCACCGAAGTGTCCACCAACTTCACTTGCATGAAGTTTAGATAGTACTTTTTCCAATTCTTCCTTTTCTAAACAATGCATAAGAACACCATCAAAATTCTTTCGAAATAAAACATCATTTATTAACTGGAAAGATGCAGATTTTAACCTGAGTGCTCTTCTGGTTTTAGGATCAAGTTGACGAGGAGCATATCCATGTGTCAAATAAAATTTAACGTTCTCATACAAGGAATTGGCAACAACTTGTGCACAGTTGATTTGTTTTTTGTTATGTTAATTTACAGTTAAGGTGTTAATTTGACTTTCCTATTCTTTAACTGAATCAACAACTAGTTTACATAGGCCTTGAACTCTAACAATTTGTGCAGGGGTTATTTCGAGATCATACTCTTGTAAGTAAGTCATCCAATTTTCCCTTTTCTCACCCAGTTCTTTTTGTACTAGCAGATTTCTTACAGCTGGGTAAGGAACAACAACCTTGGTTCTGGATTTCAGCAGGTATGACCGAAAGTGTTTTACTTCTTTTAAAACAACATGTTCCTATTGATCTACTACTGGATAATTAATATATTCTCCTTTTAAATATGAGCTCATGAAGGCAATGGGTATCTCATTACTTTCAATGTTTTTCTGTGTTAACACAACAACATAAGATCGGTCAGAAGAAAAGGTGTAAAGAGTGAAATCTTGAGAGAAATCGAGGCTCATCAAGGAAGGAGCTTCTACTATCGATTTTCTAATGGAGTAAAAATCTTGACTTTCTTGTGGTCCCCAATGGTACAAAACATCCTTTTTAATTAAGTTCTGCAATGGTCTTACCATTTTTGAAAAACTTGGGACAAATATTCTAACAAAAATAATCTTGCCTAAAAATGATTGCATGGATTTTTTGGAAGAAGGAGGGGAGAGCTTAGTGATTTCTTGGGTTCTTTCAGGGTCAATGATCATTCCATCTTTAGATACTATAAACCCCAATAATGTACCTTTCTCTACTGCAAAGACCGATTTCTTAGGGTTGAGAGATACACCGAACCTACGACATCGTTCTAGTACAACCCTAAGGTGAGACAAGTGACATTTCTTGTCTTTAGAGAAGACAGTAACATCATCAAGATAGACCACAACTGATTTATTTATGAGACCATGGAAAGCAATGTCCATTGGTCTCTGAAAAGTGGCTCCGACATTTATAAGCCCAAAAGGCATCTTCCTATAGGAATAAGTGCACCATGGGGTACGAAAGGTGGTTTTAAGTTGGTATGAGGGAGACATGAGGACTTGGTTATATCCCGAAAAACCATCTAACAGAGAAAGTCTTTCGGAACTAGACACCTGCTGAAGAATTTGTTCCATTGGAGGAATGAGATAGTTATCTTTATCATACACTCGGTTCAAGTTTCGAAAGTCGACACAGAGTCAAATTTCACCACTTTTATTCCTTACAGGAACTAGATTAGACACCCATTGTGTGTGTCTTGCCAGGAAAATTATCTTTGCATTTAGTGATTTATTCAGTTCTTTTTTAACAGTGGGTTCCAATTTAGGGTGCATCTTTCTTAATTTTTGTTGAAAAGGCTGGGTTTGGGGTTTCATGGGGATGACATGTTGTATGATATTAGGATCAAATGTTTTCAAATAATCATACGTCCAGGCAGAAACATCTTTAAATTCTTTAAACAATTTTATAAAAGCAGATCATTCTTTCTCAGAGAATCCTGTTCCCAAATTGATATTTTGAGGGTTTTCCTTTGTCCCTAAATTCACTATCTCATAAATCAAAGAAGAACTGTTCGTTTTGCATTTAAACGACCCTCTAAATTTATCATGAAAGTCATAAAAATTCTCTAGTCTTACAACGGATCTGGGGATAGAATTTACTAGATCAGATGTCGATTAAGGATATCTATGATCTAATATTACCATGAAATTACGGAGGTTTTCATCGTGAGTGCCTTCATCAATGACTACACCTTGGAAGGTGTCCTCCATATGAAAGAAGTTGATGATCTGCTGGTCACCATCGAACACTCTCCAATTGGTGATGTTATCCAGGATCGACGGCCTGAACAACAATTCAATCGAAAACACATTAGGAAAAAGACCTTTTGCGAGAAATAGTTGAGAAGCGACATTAGCCAATAAATCAACCTCTGAATTATTTAGTCTAGGAATGGAATTTATGTTAAATGCTGAAAATTTTTGCATTAAACTCCATACCTCAGTATCGTAACTTTTCAGATGTGGTGATAAGCAATGTATGGAGTTTCTTACCTGCCTAACCACGATTTTTGAATTACCGAATACCATTAAATTCCATACGTCAATATCCAAAGCTTTCCTAATCCCTTGTAGAAGTGCTTCATATTCAACAGTGTTATTAGTGCACTCGAACTCTAATCGATAGGCAATGAAAGTATTATTACCTATGAGATCGATGAGTACACATCCTTCACTGACTCCTTCTTTGGATTTGGATCCATCAAAGTACAATGACCAGATTTGAGCTTCGTCAGTAGTGTTTGACACGCTTGGCCAAGCTGATGTCTGAGTATGAGTCATAATTTCTGATTGTTGCCTTAGATCAGTGATAGGAGAGATTTTGGTCATGAAGTTACCAAAGAAGGTATTCATTCCCTGCATTTCAAATGAATTAGAAGATACAATGAAAGGTTCATTTGCATCATTTAAATCCATCACAATGTGTTTAAGATAGCGTTCTCTGTTTATCCTGATTCTATTTGGCTGTCCATTTTCTGGCATCAACAAATGAGACCAATCTTTGGCAAAGTAACCATGCAGCTATTCGGACCAGTCCTTGCATAAAAAAAAACCATAGACTTTAGGGATGTCAACAACAATAATTTCAATAATATGTTGAAACTTAGGATTGAAAGATAATCTAACCAAGACATTCTTAAGCTCACCGATTACCTTAACGTTCGTCCGATCAAGCTGAATTATTTTGAGATCAGACGGTTGAATTTCTGCGTTATTTTTTTGACAAACAGATAGAGGCATCACGTTTGACAATGCATTGGAATCGACCATACAATTATGTACATTCCTATTAAAAATTTCAAAGGTTAACAAGAAAGGCAGGACATTTTTTCGAGTGTTAACAACAAAATTCTGTTGATTTTTAGTTGTTGTCCCTAAAACAATTTTATCTACATTTGATATAGTTTTTTCAGCTAAATCCCTTTTATCTAGAGGTTCTAATGTCATTTTAGTTGGGATCCTTTTGGCTATTTTTAAACCAATTTCTGCAGTTTTCTTGCTGTTAGAATCATTGTTTTTACTGTTTTTAGCGATGCTTTGAAGCATTTTCTGCAAAATAAGGGGAAATTTATGCAGCTCAAAAACATAAATATTAGCCCTCAGTTTTTTTAGATCTTCAATTAAATCATATTCTAAAACAGGTGTTTCCAAACTTTGTTTAATTTCAGCTTGCTTCGACTGTTTTGGAAACACATTATTACTCGCTTCAGAAGAAGGTTTGTTCTATGTTTTGCTTCTTATGTTGTAGGGGTGGAGAGTTTCAAAATTTACTTGGAAAATACTATCAGAGAAGTGATCGAATATATTGGGGGATGATTCTTTCTCTTCCATTACATCTTCCTCAACTATGTCTTCATAAATTTCAGTAGGGGCAGAAGAAGAATTATCATGTTCTTCTAAGATGGTTTTCAAAGAGTACTGCAAGATTTCGAAATTCAGACCTTCAGTGGGCGGGTTTGGCCGGTTGGGAGGAAAAGGTTTTATGACAGGTGGTTTAAAACTTCCTTTGCTTGAGGATGCCTCCTCGGCCAATCTCTTCAAGTCCACGAATTGATTTGATAATTTTTGGAAATCTTTCTGAAAGATTTCTAAGTGTAAAGTTTTTGGTTGATTTTTAGCTTGAGGAGGCCTAGTAAGGATTTCTATTTTCTTTTTAGAGGATGAATTTGTTTCATCTTCACTATTGATATTGCCTTTTAAAATTAATATATCCTTTTCAATTTGGCTTGCCTCCTCAAAGGCTTCCAACAATGTGTTCTTTTTAGACCTCTTGACCCAAATTGCTATGTTATTATGTAGAGACTTGGTGTAATATGCGCCAATTAGGCTTTTAGCGGGCATTGAATCTGAGGGGATTTTATTTTTTAACGTAAGAAATCTCTGGTTAAAATCTTTAACTTTCTCCTTAGGATTCATTTTTAGACTGGAGAGCTCCATAACCAAGACTTCAGGAGATTTATCATCTCCAAACTTCTCTAAGAAACAGGTTTCAAACTTTTCCCATGAGACGATGGTCTGGGGAAGTTGGAAAAAATACCATGTGGAGGCATTGCCCTCAAAAGTATAAGAAGAGAGTTTGCATACTACATCTTCATGCTCTACATTTCGGAGTATAATGGCCAACATAATTTTTTTTATGTGATCCTCAGCAGATTGTTTAGAATCTGGATCAAACTTAGGAAACCATTTCTCTGGGTGTTTCGACAATGGATGTTGTGGTCCAGGTACAACCACAACATCTTGATCGAGCCAAGGTATGGCAGGATTTTTTTAGTTTTCCATGGGTGTTGGTGGGGTCGATGGATGCGATGATTCAGACGAGGAACTGCTTTCATCAGATGAATCTCCTTATCAAGAGAATGGAGATGAACTAGGTGGGGAAGGTGGGATAGTATACCCTCTGGCCCCAAGAGTATGTTTATTGATAGGATCAGTTGTATTATCTCCTAAAGGATTTGAGAGTAAACCAGTGCCTTCAAGTTTTTCTCAGATATCCGAGAAATCTAAGGGTTGATTAAGTGGCCTACCAGGTTTCCCGATATGATATAAGCCACTATGTGTCCTTATGAGTGACTGACGAACAATTTCTTGGACGTCGGCCCCTTGAGGAGCTGGTGTCATTAGTTCAATAGGAATTTCAGGATTATTGTTTGAATTAGTTGTTGTTTCAAGTGTAACGTTTTTGTCTGAGCGACTACACATTATGACAGGGGAGAGAGTGTGTGGGGGAGGAGTCTTGTGACCTCAACATGCCATCAATTGAATTTAGTCCCTCCTTCTAGTGCCATTTTTGGACGGGAAATTTTGACAGGCCGTCAACTAGAGGAATAGATCCGGTCTGGGGTTGTCTAAATAACCCAAGACATTTGGCGTAACCTATTCTAATGGGTTTAATGGATCCGTTAGCCAACTAGGGTCCTAAAAACAAATAAAATAAATAAACTAACTAATGCTAAAACTATTATAATATATAAGGGTGAAATCATGGAGGTGGGTAACACTTTCATGACAATCGGATCTCCAAAATTACGAAAAAAAAAAATCGGCTGAACTTATATTATTTTTTGACCGAAAGATATTTGTTTCGGCTGAACTAGTTTTCGGCCAAAAAGTGAAACATCAAATCGAATGGTGCAGTGACGACACCCTCGATTTGCGTGTAAAAATTTAGTCGTACGAATTTTTCCCATCCGACAATATGTTTTCGGCCGAAAGGTATTCCGATCGAACAATGTTTCAGCTAAAAGATTGTTCGGCTGAAATATTGTTTATATATCAACCACACGTCGATTTCAAATGGTTTTCAAACTTTCTTGGCATTTTAGTGCATTTGTGTGCGTCTGTGAGCGATTGTGAGGTCGTGAGCAGAGGTGTGAGCTTTTGGCACAGAGGTGTCAGATTTTGGTATAGAGGTCTTGTGAGCGTTTGGGTGTAGTGGTCGTGTTGGCACAGAGGCCATTTTAGCGAGTTGTCTGTGAGTTTCAGGTATTTCTCCATGTTTTCGTTTTAGTTTTTAATTTTAGATTTTCATTTGTATTTTAGTTTTAGATTTAGTTTTATTTTTTTATTTTAATTTTTAATTTTTAATTTTAATTTTAGCTTTAGTTTTAGTTTAATTTTAATTTTAATTTTAGTTTTATTTTTAGTTTTCTGCCGTATTTAATTTAGTTTTTTTAAATTAAAATTTAATTAATTAGGAGGTCGAACAAGGCAATGTTGTGGGCACGCCAACTGCCTAGCCCTATGGCCAGGCAGTTGGGTGCCCACGACATTGCCCTGTTCAAATTAGATTTAGTTTTAGTTTTTTATTTTAATTTTACTTTTACTTTTATTTTAATTTTAATTTTAGTTTTATTTTTAGTTTTCTGCCAAATTTAATTTATTTTTTTAAATTAAAATTTAATTAATTAGGCGGTCATTCAGGGAAATGTCATGGGCATGCCAACTGTCTGGCCATAGGGCTAGGCCCTCGCAGCCAAGTCACGGTCCACTAGACTTTGACTTGGCCGCGAGGGCCTAGCCCTGTGGCCAAGCAGTTGGGTTCCCATAGCATTTCCCTGTTCAAATTAGCCTGTCAACCAGAGGTCAATTGACAAAATGTCTTGCATGAAAAATCTACTATAACAAAGGTTATCATGTTCTGGTCCTTTAAAATACCATCCACCACAGAAACTAGCTTTTGGTGTTCATAAAAGTTTAAAAGAATTGCAAGCATTATCTTCTTCAGTCAAGTCACACTGATAAATCATGATGGTGCACTAACAAGAATCTACATTGGCTACCATTTGACATAACCCATCCAAAGACATTCCCCAGGTCTAAACTATGCTCTGGAACAACAAATGAAGTAGCCATCAAATACCCATGCCACAGTAAAGGCCTCACCAAGATCTAGCTAACTTCTGAAACATAAATCAAGCTTCTATCAACAGTTGATCTTGCTTCAACAGTTAAACGAACTAACTATGTTTTGGCCTTCTACTTTCTTGGCTTATTAATAAATGAATATTCAATAAACATTGATCTGGAACAACAAACGAAGTAGCCGTCACATACACATGTCACTGTAAAGGCCTCATCAAGATCTAGATAACTTCTGAAATAGAAATCAAGCATCTATCAGAAATTGAATTCCAACAAAATTCCTATAAAATTTAAAAAATAATTTCAACTAAAAGGAAAACACCATAAATTCTAACAAAATTCCTATAAAGTTAAAAAAATAATTTCAACTAAAAATAAATGATCTTGTAAACTTTTTAACTTTGAGAAACTTCCACACCCTTTTTAACATCCATTCAACAAATTTTGTCACTTGCATAATTGCATTAATATGTCATCATAGTTCAAACAATGGACATTTCCGACTCGCACCAATGAAGTGATGGTGTCTTACTCAAACGAATTTTCAATAGCTTATTGAAGTTGATATGATGATGTCTTATTCAAACGAATTTTCAAAAGTGTGTGGAGGTTGATGTTGATATGCTTGGAAAACCAATGTAGATATCGTTGTATATATACAATATGAAAACATTGGTGGTTTGTTTAGATGAAATACTGAAAATATTGACATTATTTTTACAAAAATTACATTTAAGTTGATGTTTAAGGCATTTTTAAAAAAAGTACTTGATGTTTTTTTTAATAATTTTTTATATTATTATATAAATATTAATAATATGTAACTTTGTAAATTTGTTTGCATACATTGTCATTGGTCTTAACTATTATATACATTTTTTTTTTATACATTTTTAAAACAATGTGATTATACTTAAATTTATACAAGATTTTATTTATGTTGGTACATTTTAATTTTGTATACATGTTTAAACCAATGTGATTATTTATACAAGATTTTATTTATGTTGGTTTGTTTTGTTAATTTAATATACATCTTTAAAACAATGTGATTATACTTAAATTTATATAAGATTTTTTTGTTGTTGTTTTTTGTTATAGATTGTCACATTATTAATATTTGTTAATTATATGTGACTTTGTAAAATGTGTTACATACATTGGCATTTATCTCAATTATCATATACATTTTAATTTTATATGCATTTTTAAAATAATGGGATTATACCTAAATTTATATAGATTTTATTTTTGTTGGACTTTAAATAACATCACGCTTAATTAATATATTTTTAATTCTTATTAGGTCAAGTATTATAGTTTTCACCTGTTTTGACTTTTTCTGAGTGCATTTAATTTTGTATATGTTTTTCATGGTTTTTTAAAAATAGTTATTTATTTTAATTTTTTTAATTTATAGTTTTTTATTGGCTTAGAGAATAATTATGAGATTTAATATCCTAGTGGAAGACTTTTGACTTTTTCTGTGTGCATTTAATTTTGTATATGTTTTTCATGGTTTTTTAAAAATAGTTATTTATTTTAATTGCAAACTGTGTTTTTAATTTTTTTAATTTATAGTTTTTTATTGGCTTGGAGAATAATTATGAGATTTAATATCCTGGTGGAAGACTGTATGTTTGAAGTATTTATCAAAGTCCAAAAAATATTGTAAAAACTTAAGTTAAATAACTATCATTACAATTCTTCCACTTATTAATGGGTCCGACATCCCATATTAAATGCTTATTAATTGGTTTGACCTGAAAGTCAGATCACACTTGTCATGACCTTCTGTTTCTGCATTTCATCGCTACCTCTCACCACTATCCCTGGATCCTCAAACATGTTATAACCTGTAACTTCCTCCTCTAAGTGCCATAACTTCATCATAGTATTTGTTTCCAATAACATGACCAATTTCTCATATAAATGAATCCAATGAAGTATGGAACCAGTAAAGTGAACAGTAACACAAGACTAAATATTTCAAGCCAATATATATTCAGGATCATTTGAAGTGAGAGATGTATATTACACCACTTTAACAACAACTACTATAGCATTGGGATCTGGATATGGATTTGTTGGGAAATAGTTTTTTTAGATGGAGCATTAGGATCTCATGCATTGGTAGCTATATGTTGGTGATTATTTAAAGTTAGATCTCTCCATGGATGGAGCATTTGAAGTTTCAACTGTTACCAACAATTTGGACTACTTCATTAACTGTAGTAGTTAGCATGAGTTGTAGATGCTTCTCAAGCATAAGCTTCTCCTAGTAGTGATTTTAGTATAGTTCATGATAAATATATATTTTTATTTACAAATATGCTCTTATGTTAGACAAAGACATTGTGTTCCCCCAAAGTAGTAAATTTCCTTCTTCCTTACTATACCAAGATTTTCTCGGCTAGGAATGTTTCCAACTAGTATACATCCTAGATACTTCATATGAGTCATCGCTAAGGGAATCCTTAGATGAAGTGACCTTGGGATGGAATTACATATAATTAGTCATCAAATGATACTAAAGGAGAGCACCTTACATGAATCCAAGGTCACATAGGCCCTTGATTTGTTCCCCTCAATTTTATTTACCTGATCTAGCTCTACTTTTGAGGGTGTGGGTTATCATAGTGGTGGGTTTTGTGAGTAATGACAATTTGATTACCAATGTGATGTTGATTTATTTTCCACTATTTATCCCACCCATAACCCAAGGCCTTTAGACCTTGGAGATAAAAACAACATCAACCTGAACTATAGCTTGGGTTCAATAATAGCTTTTTAGTCCATTAACTAGCATGAGTCATAGTTAACACTGAGATAATGGGGGAAATCCCCTATATCTATTCATCCATTCCCCCCATTTGATTCTAGGGAATGCATGCCCCTTGGATAAGGACCTATAGGTTGACAACATAAATTGAAATCCAAAATCTTTATCTTTACATTCTCATCTATGGATTCTTAATTTAACTAGTGTGAACATCATATAATACAACTATGGGTGTAGTTCCTACATGTATTAC
>ML782116.1:316582-359102 GCA_009831015.1 Picea engelmannii | reverse complement strand
TGAACAAAAACAAGAGTCATTTCGTCTATCAAATGCAAACCCATTTTGAAAACATTTTGTTTTAACTGAATGTATTTTTCTTGTCCCAGGTATTATACTGGCGTCATATGGGATTGATGTATTTACATCTTGGATTCCAACATACCAAAAAAACCTGCACAAGATAAGAACTTGTTAACTTGAAATCTCTCAAGAAAATGATTGAAGATTGAATATAAATTTGAACACGTTCAAATTTATATATCCTGTGCACATACATGTAACATTTATACATAGACACACCTGCACACATCCCTTGATGTATTATATTCATGGCTTAGCACCATGTTGCACCATTCAACAACTTGTTTAGCGGATTCAAATCGATCGGCATGAGGGTTCAGCTGATACCTTCGAAGTGATCGTTTTATACATGCCCCTGCACCATCGTGCTCTCCCTTTCCATGACCAGTCTCAAAAAAATTCCAACAATGTGTAATGTTTATTTTTTTATGAAGATGGCATAACCAATAGAATGATCGTGCAGATTTGAACTGACCCGCACACCCATCAGACCATATCCAATGTTGATCGAATCTGATTTCACGTTCTTTCAATGAATCATAAAATTTATCGAAACAATGTTGTACATAATGTGTGTCATGTGCTCGATCATCACTTATATAAAAGTGATATTCTTTAATAACATGTCGATTTTCGTTGGTGCTTTCTATGTTTGGAAGACTCTGTTGACCATGTCTATATAGAACGTGGACAAATATCATGACTTGATCAGAATGATAATATTCGCTATGTATTTCTTTTGTGCAATGAATGTGTAATTCTCTACAAAATCAACTACAGACAAAATTGTCCCTGGTGGAAACACTTCATGGGATTGTTTGAATTGTAGATCTTTCCATCAAGCTTTATGTGAATGCTTGGTGTATTTATATATTTCTTCCTCAAACTTCTTCAAAAATTCTATCACGTTGATATTATCTACATTCAAATCAATCCTTTTGGAAATAGCATTGAAGAATGTGGAGCCATGCTACTCATATATTCATATATCTTCCAATTGACTCTTATATTAGAAAATGATTGATCATTCATATCAATATGATACTTTGAATGAAACAAACTTATATTTACACAACGATCACATTTCTTTCCACCAACACATCTTTTTTTGTAAAATAAATCATCATCTTCTCTTTCACATAGAATTTCAGATATAAAAACACGGTATGTGGAAGGAGGAGGTGAACCTGGCCATAACGTTTTACCAAAATCCAAAAAAGTGTCATAATAAAACTCAAACTCCACATGACAATGACAACAACACGTGTCACGGACAATGATGGGTTTAACAAACCATGGTTTTTGTTGCACAAATGTATTGATGAAAATTTTAACTTCTTTGTGCTTCTATTTGAACTTATTAAACAACTCTATTTGTGTCATTGGAAATATATGTTTTGGATTTTCTTCATATTGCTTTCGTGCTATTCTTCGTCGCAACACATCCCTTGTATGTGGTGAAACATGAGATTCTTCCAACCAACAATTATGGGCCAATTATTTAACATTTTTTGCAAGTCTATCTTTGTAGGGTTGTCTTGAAATCACCGTCCAACAAGGTAATTCATCATTTACATCTATTTGGAAATGAAATTTTCTATGTTTGTGCAATGTTTTTCTTGACATTCCCATCGTTTTTTCCATGTGTCGTGTCAAACGGTCTTTTATATTGCTAGATGAAACAACTATTGTTTGTATCACTCTACGTGCAACATGAACATCTTATTTTCGAGATTTTCCAAAATCTTTTAATACACTAGTTATATTGTTAAAGACATTCTATGTCACCTTTGTATCCTTTGTCGACTTTTGAATACCCAATAATGATGTAGATTCTTTTAACTTTCTTGACTTCATTAGACAAAGTAAAAGTCGAGCTTGTACTGTTACTGATTCATGTTTGGAAAAAGTATTATACATATTCTTAGTTCGATATCTTATATAATGCTTAGCTTTTTTCTTCCCAAATTTGTCAGTATCAACATTTTCTAATATTTCATCATCAATGTTGATAGATTCTCCTACATATTTCAATTTAAAGTTTATTTTAAAAAACATAACACGAACATAAACTTACTAAATTATATATATTTGAGTGTTCATCTTGTATTATCTAAATTTATGTACATACCTATAGGTGATTCATCTTCTGCTTCAATTTCGGTTTCAATGTCTTCTGCTTCAATTTCGGTTTCAACATCTTCTTCGACATTATGAGACGAATCTATTTATGTAAATTTTGAAAAACATCAATTTGTAATTACAATCAATTATATTAAATTTAAAATATTTTAAATTTGAATTCTATACTTTGAATTCTGTACTTTCTGAATGCAGTCCCAATGTGTGTTGTGTGCTCGATCATCATATGTGCATGCATACCTGGTTGAACTTCTTCTTGTCGAAAATATCTATTGACACTATCATCATTTGTTTTTTGAATATTTGCACGTTCTTGTTTCTTTCTCCGATAAAGCTCTTTCCTTTGTTCGATTTGGCGAGTATCATCTCGAGTATGATCATATTTTATCTTGCGCAAACTTTTGTTTCCCATGACTTTTATAGTTATCTGTAAAATATATGTTCAACAAAGACTTCACCTTGAAAAAATGCTCAACATTTATCTTTCAACATATAAATTGTTATTACAATAAAAACTTGAACAAACATCAATTACCTTATTCAACAAAAACCAAAAATATGATTCAAAACTTTGTTTAAGTGCTCTAGAAAACCACCCTGTATCGATATCAATCCTCCGATTAAGCCTATGGAATAGAGGGAATAAATAAAGAAAGAAAAGAATACAACTGCAATCAGTAATATAAATGCTTTGAAATCCCTATCCCTGAGCTTATATCTGTCTATACATCCGATGAATTGTGTTAAATGTGTTTGGCCGAAATCCTATTTATACAATTTGGCACGAAATGAAATGATTTAACATGTCTTTTCATTTTTTCCAACTGATGAAATTCGCTTGACAGCCTTTCGGCCGAAAGAATGGTTTTTCGGCCAAAAAACTTGGAAATTGTTCAGTTTTGACAGTTTTCGTTAGATTTTAGTCTTTTAGCCGAAATATTAGGTTTTCGGCCGAAAGAGTATTTCGGCCGAAAAAAAGGAATTTGGGACTGAAAACTAAAACCCGAGAATTGCCACAAGCTTAACTGAACTTCGGAGGTTGCAGACTCCTGCAAATACTGAGAATTTGGTTTCGAAAATGACACCAGCATTTCCAAAATTGAATCTACTTTCAATTCTTATAATTTGTTTTCATTTTCTTTATTTTAAACTAATTTTATTTAATTTAAAAAAAAACAAAACACTACATAATACTTTCAGCAAACATTGTGATTCAGTGAAATGAAATATCGGTATCTCTAAAAATATACAGTGAAAAAAATTGAAAAAAATATATTCATAATCCTTAAATTGTTCTTTTCAAAATGGTATATTTAAATTTTAGTTTTAAGTAAAAATTAAGATAGATACAAGGTGTAGAAAAACATGTGTTTAAAATCTGCAACGTTTTCAGCTTGGTCAACTTCAAAAAATTCTAGAAATTATTATATTCATCTGTTAGATTCAAAATTATAGTCATAATAAAATAGAGTCTCTGTAGATTGTTGTAGTATATTTTGTTTCTTAAAAATGTAAGTTTAATAATATATACATTGTTGTAGAAAAAAGTAACTCATTATCATTCCTTTCATGTTTAAGGAACATACTGTTAAACAATTATCAAATTGACATATCAAATCGTGATAAAAAATATTTGAAAAATAGTCATTGGAAAGCTAACACAATTCTTCACAAGTTTTGTTTTTACTGTAAAGTGAAATTCTAAATAAAAAAAATACTTTTGTATGACGGAAGTTGAAGAACTTGTGAAAATACAGTTTTTTTTCTCATAAAACAAGCAAAAGTGTAACCCATCTACATGATTTCACCCATAAACTTTTAATCTAATTATTTACAAATACATTCAACAAAAAGATAAATATGAGCATGCCATTATGTACATAGTAATTATAGATTGCAATTTTTTAGTTGATGTCTTGCAAACTCGATGTTTGGTAACTGTTTTCAGAAGTAGATAAAAAAAAGAACATTTTTTATACAATGTTTTTTCTAATCATAAATCCAAGAACTTAAATAAAATATGTTATGAAACAAGGATATAGTGATTGTCAAAGCCAATCTAAAACTGTCCTGCTAAATGAAAATAAAGCTAACCTGAGATTAGTTTTATACCGTTTCTATGCCTCTGTGCGATGCAAAACTCCAGTTGTCCCGCCTGTAAGAAAAATCTATGACAGCCTTGTATTGATGCCTCCCTAACAAACTCTAGATGTTTATTGACAGCTAGGATATGAGAACAAAATAGTAGACATGTATGCATAATGATATTATAATTATGAATGATTACAGTAACAGAAATCTTAATGTAAAGCATTCATTTTATCAATCAACTAAATATCATACGTAAATCATGATATTAAAATTGATATAATGATCACAGTGATAATTTTGGAACAACAAATTATAAATAGAATTTAAAACATGAATAAAGTGAAACATCATATGTCATTGAGACTAAATCTATACAACACATTAATATTCCAAAATAAATGAGAAAAAACATAAACGAGACAACTTCACATTGGTCTAAAGCCGAAATGCTAAAAGTTGGTCCATTAATTTCTGAAGATCATTTGTCCATAATCTGTTCCAGGCCAAGATGTCTATTACTTACAAAATGAACAGTATTTAAAGTGATTTGAAATCACATTCTCCTATCTCACAGGATAGGATAGGATTTCATAAAATAAAAAATATTACAAAAATAGTGGGCTAACAACCACTCATAATCAAAGTTGATTTTACTCAAAAATTGATCAAATTTTTTGAAAAAAAAAACATAAAAGAAACTACTAATCATTCAGATGCATAATAGAATATGTTTTCCCCAGATGATCAACAACAGGATCTACTATTTTCTAAAAAAAAAAAAAAAAAAAGTTAGAAAATAACCCGTAACTAATTTCTAATTTTTTATTTAAAAGAGAGTTGGCTACAGAATCGAAAGATTTTGTAGCCAGTCTTATCTTAGAAAACAAAATCAAATTCCAAATCGATTCAATTCAAAATAGATAATAGGAAGAAAACAAGAGAGAAAATTGTTTTACCATTTAAAAATTGACTAAAGATAGGTCAGGTAGTTCAGAATTTACTATTGCTTTGACACTTGTTGCATTTTTTATTACTACGTTTCCTTCTCTCTTGATGCGTTTAGATTTAATCTCTGTGTGCACTTTGAGGTCGATATTTTCTTGTCTCAATGATTCATTTTTAGTGGTAAGCATTTTGATTCGGGCCTGAAGAAAGGGGATATCAATGTAATACTGCTCGATCCAATGGAAACAAACATCACACTGTACAGGAGGCATGGGTGGTCTATGGAGTGCATGGCCAAACATAAGCATATCCATATTATCTTTTATCTTCTTTTGATCATGCCTGATATCAGAGAACCCCTCCTTACCTTTGAGGCACGGTGGAAAATTTGTCACAAAGTTGTAGGGTTCGGTAGGAGCAATGACTTTCTTCCTGTAGCCATGCAAATCTGGGTCTTCTAGAACGAGGAAATCTTCGATCGCAGGGTCTGAACACTCTTCAAACTTGATTGGACCGATCGAGCTCAGACGAGTGTTGGATCAATTCCTAAGCTTTCTCGAAATTTGGCAACCTTCCCTTTTGTTTTTGAACCCTAAGTCTGTGCATTTCTTTGTTATTCCTTCGTGAGGTTTTTCAAAATTTGGGTTAATAATAATAATCAAGCTAACTTCAAATTCAGGAACAAAAGGAT
This sequence comes from Picea engelmannii, assembly GCA_009831015.1. Taxonomy (NCBI): domain Eukaryota; kingdom Viridiplantae; phylum Streptophyta; class Pinopsida; order Pinales; family Pinaceae; genus Picea; species Picea engelmannii. The sequence continues at coordinate 353,170 of ML782116.1, read as the reverse complement.
TAATAACCTTAAAATTAACTTTCCCTTGCTCATAAAATCCTATAGGTGAAGACTAACTCGGCATCCCGATGTCTAGAGGGTTTCTGTTGGTAGAGTCTGGTGTATCAATTGAAAAATCGGACTAGTTTTTAATCAACGACTCGTCTAAGTTAGTGTTTATCGTAGGAAGAGTCTTGGAAAAACCATTCCTTATCAAGAAATTTTCCCAACAGTTGCTCATGGTTGAAAAGAGATGAATCAACAAAATTTTAATCAATTCGTGATGGAAAATACTTGAATCAACACTCTGTCTCTTATATCGTTTGGACATTTTATAAGGACTTCTCAACAGATAAAATGGCATGCTTAATTCAAAACCAATGAAACAAATGAGTAAGGGAATATTATAGACGAAGACTAATCCGTATCGACCCTCACAGGTCATGAATTGTTTGAGAATCAACAATAGGCTATGCCACCTAGGTTTAACCAGGGAGATGGGAATCCCTTTCTTACAACAGTTGATTTTTTGGGATGTCATAAACAGGCTACAGGTTACTCCTTCAATTCATGATTTTTTGAACCATTTCTCTCATGTCGATGGAATCCCTACTTCTTCACATACAAACCCCTCAGTTAGCTCTAACTGTGTACCCCCAATTTTCGCTCTGCAACCATCGAAGGTCTATGTGAAAGCCTTCGCCACCTAAATGTTATAAAATTCAAATATTTTAAGGAAAACATCCCAACCTTAGCTTTTTAAGTCCTCGATTGCATCGTCATGAGAGAGTAATTCCTGGAGGCCATTTGACTCCAAGTGAACGACAGGAGCCATGGAAAATGCAACTAGAATGTAACAGGGATAACTCAAAATAATTTTAGGTGTGGATGGTAGGAGCGATAAGAATAAATCTGAATGGATAGTGATGAAATGACCAAGACAAAGCCTATGTGTTATCATATCAAAGGTAGTGGAGAAAACACCAAGTGTTTGATCGTATATGCTTTACCATTCCTTGTAATGAGAACCAGGCACATAGAGTACTGAAACCCTGTGAATACAATGAATGTCTTGTTAATATGTTGTGCCAACAAGGTGAGGTAAGGACACGAGTACAACAGGTGAACATTGATTTTCATGACTACTAAAATGACTACTGAATTTGCAAGGGATTTATCAAATAAATCAAAAAGGATTTTCCTAAATTGAATACAAACCATCGAACCATATAATAACTATATCAAAAATCAAAACATTGAAAAACAAGTCACTCAAACATTGGATTCAGATTTGATATAAGCATGATGACCTTTAAAAGAATGCATTCTAAGGCATCCAAATTATAACATCATGCTAGGTTTTATGTTTGATTCATGATTACAGTCATGAATCAAACATAAAACAAAACAAAAACACATACAATAAGAAATTAATCAAAATATTTCTTAACCCAGTAATTATCTCAAAGTTCTCGAAGTGAAAGTTTATGAAATTGAGGTGAAGGAAGCTACAGAACATGCAATTTCTTGTTTAAATATGAATATCATGTGAGGCTACCAACATTCCTCTGGTTCATCCTCAGCATGCTCATCATTTATGGGATACGGCAAAGATTCAACTGTCGCCTCCCCTCCTCAATAACTATCTGTATTTGGATATGAACCAAGCCTGACATTCATAATTGTTTTCAGGTGGTGCCCATGACTTCTGCATGTCCATATTGATGCCTTGAGGCCATGAATGGTCTTCTTTTGCAACCAATGTGGGTGCTACAAGTGGTAGGCTCGTAGCGTATGAGAAAGGAGGATGTGGAGCGAAGTGATTGGTGTGTACTTTCATGGCTCGACGAGCAAGAGACAACCATGTGGAAGAATCTGAGGTGAGATATCATGGGATACGACGGTATGAAGTGGTGATGTCCAGGAGATGAGGTGCATGGGAGGATGACGTGGGGGAGACACAGAGGTAATGTGGAGAGGGGAATATATGTGGTGGAAGAAGGGGAGAATGTGATTGGGAGAAGATGACAACAGGTTGAGGTGGCATGTAGTACAGTTTTTGGGAGATGAGAGGGAGTGATGTGATGATAGAGGAGGGATAGGCGCAAGGGAGCGAAAGTGGAGAACATGTGTTGAGGAGATCATAGGCAGTATCTGGGAGACATTAAGCGGTCTACTCAAAGGGATGGGGTGGCGGTAAGTGGTTTAGTGCGGGGGGGGGGGTCCAATATGGATCCTGGGCTGTATATCTGAGAGCACAAATATTAACCGCTTAGATCTACATGCACCTTAGCACAACGTGCCCAAAATCACCAAGCTAATAAAACTTAGGATAAATCTATTTTGTGGGTTTTTAAACACATGTTCTGCATTTTCTTGCCCATAGGCCACTTCTAAGGGAAAAAACACCCACTACAAGAACATGTGTTAACATTTAGGCTCCATGGGGGATAAATACCTCCCTGCGAGGCTCTAAGAACTCTTTCTATAGTTTCAGTGCCTTAATTATTAGGCTGGAGTCATATTCAAAAAACAAAACCAATCAAAAAGGAAAACTGATATTTACAAAGACATGAGAAACCACTCATGGATTTAAATGAATAATATCTTCAGAAAATGCCCATTTATAAGGCCACCAAAAACTTCATCACCCTCCAAATTATGCAATCTATATGTATTGTTTTGGAAAGTCTCTGAAATTCTGAAGGGGCCGATCCATAGTGCCTCGAATTTACCATGCTTTCCTTTGTCTTGCTTGGGTGCATCCCATTTTAGCACCAGATCTCCCAGCTGGAAATCCTCTTTTGTCATTGTTCTGTCAAAAGCCAGTTTGATCTACTATTGATGATCATATTCCCTATCCAATAATTATTCCCTTGCCTTCTACACTTCGACCAACTACTGAATTCTTTTGATCATATCACTAGGCTCACCTTGGTAATCTTGGAAGAATTTTTCCACATGCAAGGTAAGCTGAGAGGGAAAGACTGCTTCAGTCCCATAAATGAGATGGAAAGGAGAGACACCCAGAGATATTTTTTCTGTCACTCTATCAACCCACAAAGAAAACTTGAGTTTTGAATCCCATGCTTTCTTGTTGTCCTCTAACAGTATTTTGATAATTTTGATAAGGCTCTTGTTAGAGGATTCTGCCAGTCCATTGCCTTGAGGGTAGTATGGAGTAGAGTGGATTAACTTGATTCCAAATTGTTCATAGAATTGGATTAATGGCTCAGCTTTGAAAGATGAAACATTATCAGTGACAATTATTCTTGGACAACCAAATCTTTCTATACTGTCCCCAAGAAAATCAATGACTACTTTGTGATAAGAACTCCTGGTGGGGATAGCTTCTATCCACTTGGTAAAATAATCCTTGGTAGTCAGGATCCATTTGTGCTGACCACTTGAAGCAAGGTGAATTTACCCAATAAAATCTAGGCCCCACTGCTGAAAGGGTCCTGAGACAACCACAGGATTCAATGGAAGAGACTTTAGTTGTTGCTTTCCTGAGATTTTTTGACATTTACCATAGGCTCTTATTTTTGCACAAATGTTAGTGAACAGGGTAGGCCAGAAATATCCATCCCTGAGAATTTTGTAGGCTGTATTCCGCCACAAATGATGTCCCCCACATGGACTATCATGAAAATCAAACATGAGCATTTGTGCTTCCTGTGGGTCTAAACATCTCTTAAGCACTCCCAGGGGATCTTTCCAATACAATATGTTATCAACTAGACAATATTTCATTGCTTTGAGTTTTAGTTCTCTTGCTCTGTTCATTTCCATTCCATCAGGAGGCTGCAACCTTTGTAAAAAATATAAAATGTTCTTGTACCAAAGACATTCTACTAATGGAGGGATGACTTGAGAACTTCAATCAGACAACTCGACTTGTTGATTTTCTGAGAAAGTATTTATGAAATTCACCCCAAGAACTTTGAAATTAGACTCAGCCAGTAACCTGGCCAAACCTTGGCCTTTAATTAGTTTGGTGGGCTTTATTTCCAAGTCATATTCAAGGATTTTGGAAATCCACCTGCTCCTTCTTCCGTCTATGTCTGGCTGAATGGGGATCTCCTTTACAAAGGCAAAAGGAACATATGCAATGACCTTTGAATGCAACACATACACCCTGAAATCCTTGGGATTTGAACAGAGCATAGGCCTTCTTTTCCATAATGTCATATTTCACTTCAGCATCTTTCAATGCGCTACTAAAAAAGGAAATGGGTTGCTCCAATCCTTCAGCATTTTTTTGCAACAAAACAACTGCTACTGTATCACATGAGGTGAAAGAGAAAATCAGAAAATATTTTGAATAATCAGGACTGATAAGTATAGGAGCTTCATTCAAGGCCCTCTTAATTTGATCAAAGGAGTTTCAAGATTCCATGGTCCATTTGACTTCATTTCCTTTCTTCAACATGGCTATAATATGTTTTAACATTTCAACAAAATTAGAAACAAACCTTCTTAGGAAATTAATCTTTCCTAGGAAAGACTGAACTTATTTCCTGGATCTTGGGAGTGACAAGGTTTGGATAGCTTCTACTCTGTTGGGATCAATATTTACTCCCTCGGTTGACATTATGTTCCCTAACAATTTTACCTCCTTCATGGAAAACAGGGACATCTTGGGATTTAAGGAGAGGCCAAATTTCCTGCATTTTAAGAAGACCCTTTTCAAGTGTTCACAATGCTCCTTATCATATATTGAGAAAATGGTTATGTCATATAAATATATGACCACAAACTTGTCCCTTTCTCCTATAAAATCTATGTCCATGGCTCATTGGAAGGTTTCCCTTGCATTCATTAACCCAAAAGGCATCTTGGCGTACATGAAGGTACCCGAGGAGTGGTGAAGGTTGTCTTCTCCCTATCTTCAGGTAAGACAGAGATCTGATTGTAGCCAGAAAAACCATCAATCATGGACATCCTAGATGCACCTGTTACCCTCTGTAATATATGCTCCATTTTTGGCAAGGGGTAATTGTCCTTTTTGGAGCTTCTGTTCAGGCTCCTGAAATCGACAGAGAGTCTGATTTCTCCATTCTTCTTCTTAACCAGGACCAAGTTTTCCACCCATTCAGAATACCTCAAGGGGACTATAATCTGGGCATCCAACATATTCTTTACCTCTTTCTCCATAATAGGGAGCAATAAATGATTTATTTGCCTTAATTTCTATCTAAATGGTTTGTGCCCCTCCTTCAAAGGGATTTTATGCTCAATGACACTTGTGTCATAGGTTCTGAGGTCTTCATACATCCATGAAAAAACATCAGAAAAATCCTTTAATAACTTAGTATATTTGGCTCTCTACTCTCTTCTCAAGCTGCTTGATAACCTGACAAACTTTGGATCCTTCTTTATACCAATATTGCACTCAGATGTCTCAACATCATCAATTGGCTTCTTAGATTTCAATGCCACATCATTATTGTCAAATATCCTTTCCAAAGGGACTAATCCCTTTGGAATGTGATTGCTAGGAAACTGCACAATGTGATGATTAGCAATTTTATTCAAGAAAACATCAGTATGAGGGGTATTTTCAAAGTCATGATCTTGATCTATGTGTAAGGTAGAAAATTCATCAACAGTCTCCAGGAATCTCTTGATCTCAAGATCATCCTCAAATACCTTCCAATGCTTGACATTGTCAGGTATAGAGGGTCTATATTCTACCTCTACATCATACCTGAGTTTAGGTGGCAGAGGGACTCTGAAATTGCTTGATGAAACCGCCAAAGAATCATCCATTGTATTCTCCTCTCTCAAAATAAATGAAATGTTAAAAGCTAGGAAAAAATTGTTAGTTAGGTCCCACACTTCATTTCTATAAGATATGAGTATAGGATGTTTGGATTGGAAAATATTTCTAACCTGATTGACAATCAACTCAGCATACCCAAACACAACTATTTCTTTGATCCCCATGTCTTTTGCAGCCCCCAGACCCAATATAAGAGCTTCATACTCTACCACATTATTGGTAGTTTCAAATTCTAATTTGTAGGACAGGGATATGGTCTCTTGATTTGGTGAAACAAAGACCACTCCAACACCAACACCCTCCCTGGAAGAGGCTCCATAAAATAATATCTTCCAAACAGAGGTGGTGAGAGGAGAATCCTCCTGAAAAGCAACAGACTGTTTTCTGAGTTTAAGAGGAGGCTTGGGAGCATCATTGATCTATAATAGGATGGAACCCAAATCAATGTGAATGGAAAAAATGAGATGGTTTGTGGGGTCTGTTTCATCACTAATGATGTAGGCCAACTGATCTTCCCTTTAAAGTATTTTATGCTCACCCCCAAATACAGGAACGATGGAATATGTGAGGTCCATTTGTAAAGTTTCCCCAAGTCTTTTTATCTAAGCTCTTGAAAATAGCATGCCAAACTTGGGGGGAACATCAGCCATGATGATAACGGTGACCACACTTTTCATGGGTAAATGAAATAAGGTCACAACCAGATCCTTGATGACCCCAAGACACTTTACTTTCCTAGATTCAAAGGAATATAAGTCATGGTAGGCCTTTGTGATTTCTAATCCAAGTTCATCCATGATTGTCTTGGGCGTGATATTGTGAGATGCACCTGAGTCTAACAAACAATTATGCAACACTTTATCATGTATGTTTAGTGATGTATAGAAGGGGGGGAACCAATCATCTTTATCTTCTATCAAAGGACCTAAGATGACTGTTGGATTTTAATCTTTCTGATTTACTGAATCAATGGATTTTGAGGAGGCTTTAGGTAGCAACACTTTAGAAAGACACTCTCTAAATTCTTCAATATTTATCAGTTCCAAAAATGGTACAGGGATCTTGATTTTTTGGATCTCATTTCCAAAACTGAAGGAAGATGGAGATTTTAGAATCTCCTTGACTTTTGGGATAGGATCCTCAATCAAACCTGGGGGGTTTTGAGCATATTTTTTCTTGCTTCCAATTGTCACAGCCTTGGTAGAATTATCTTTTTTTGAGGGCTGATCTGAACCATTAGTCTTTTCCCCTTTTTTTTTATATCTCAGATTATATTTACTAGGATTCTCTTTTTCCTTCTCTCCCTTACTTAATTCATTTATTTGATTATCCATCAAGGACTCCCCATATTAATATTTGGTCAAGTGAGGGGATGGAGGGGTGTCACCCAAGCAAGGGATCTCAGGATCATATTGTTCATCCTCTTCATCTTCTTCATCTACAAGGTTGTTTTGTAAAGGGGTTCGAATCCTTTGAGCATCTCTTTCTCTGTTTATGGGCTCTATTGGAGGTATTCGAGGAGCATTATTAGGTCTCTTGAAGGTAACTCTGTTATCAACATTTTGAGTACTTCTATAGGTTTGTCTTGATTCAGGTTTTACCTTCTCCATATCAGCAGAAAGATATTTTACTAATTTGGTAAGCTCATCATCTTGAGGGTGGGTAGCAGAGGAAGAGGTTGAAGTTTCAGACATTCCCCTTCTTCTATCCCTGTTAACCTTACTCCTAAGTTCATCAAACACCATGATATTGGATTCTACTTCAATGGTTGCACCTTTCATATGAGACAAGGAGGTAGCTATCCTTTCCCTTAACAGGAGGCAAAAATCAGGGTCAAAAGAAATAGAATAGGTAATCTTTGCAGAGGTTTCTATAGGCTTAACCTCAGTGGGAATTTTTCTATACATTTTATTAAATCTCTTTGATAAGTCAGAAACATATTTCCCTTCCTTCTTATTTAGTGATCCAAACTCTGTAATATAGTAAAGGAAATCCTTTCGATCCCCCCAATTCTTTAAGATGGCTTCATCTAGGGCTTCAATCCCATCAATATATCCAAGAGGCAAGGCTCTAAACCACTTCCTAGCCTCGCCCTCAAGGCTATGAACAAAATCCTAATCCATACATCTGCATTCATGATGACATGACAATCTGTAAAATTGTAAAATGATTCAAGGTGTTCTTATGCAATTATGTCTCCCTCGCCCGTGAACTTGGGCAACTGCTTAAGGTAGCCATCCACTGGGAGGTCATTCAGGGGTTGAGGAAAAATAATAGGGGCATACCTAGTAGCTATTATATCTTCCATCCTATTTCTGGGGGATTTTCTCCTGCCATTGGAGTGTGAAATGGAAGAGAACCCAGAGGGGATAGAGTTTGGATAGCTGAAACTAGGGTTGTGCTTCTAGGATAAAAAGGAAAAGGCTGAGCGTTAGGAGATAAAGATGAGGGGCTAGAGGTAATAAAGTTTTCCCTTTCTATAGTTGCAACAACTCTAATAGGAGGAGAAGTAGGAAAGTCGTATAATGTCAAATCTCTTTCCTTCCACTTCACAACTTCAGGGTTAAAGGGGTGTTGAATCTCTCTCCTTCCAAACCAAGAATAGGAGGGGAGAAATCGATAGGAAAACTTCCAAAATTTAAATTTATGGAAACTCAAGGTGCAGTTTGTATAATAAGAGAATCATAAATGGTTTTTGGAGTTTGTAAAGAGGGATTATGAAAATGATCAAAAAAACTTGGTACGACAGTGGAGGTACATTTTTTAGTGGTCTTTCCCTTTTTGATAATTTCCTTTGGGTCAGCTTCATATGTTTCTATAGGAAGCAATGAAGTGGACCTCGTGTGTCTACCTTTAGGAGCTAGAACTGAATTAGTGGAGTCAAAACAGTGGATTTGCCAGGTGCAAGCCGCAATATTTAATGGTACTAATATCTGATGCACCTTCAAAATCATATATTCTTTGTCATTCTATCCCAGGGACCTGTCTTCAATTCATTCCCCGACAATGGTGCCAGAAATGTTAGCACTAGAAGTCACCTTCTGATCACTTTGAAGGTAAGCCCAATACCCATCAGTTTGTAAGTAAATTGTAATTCATTTTGAGTGGTCAAATGGAGGAAACTCAATGAGAATAATGTTCTAACTTAGAAAAATCTAGGCAGGCATGCACATGCAATGAGGTCTTGAATCAACTTCAGTTAGTAAGTTGTAGTAAGGGTAAGTAGGAGGAAGAACTAGTGAGAAGATGTAGAGGTCTTCTATGGACATCAGGTCTTCCAATAGCCTAAGGAGGAAAAGACTCTGACACAAGATCCTCTTGAGTAAAAATATTCAAAGAAACTGAAAGACATTACAAAAACACTATAATCAAACATAAATCATAATACAGTTGCAACAATCCATGTGAATCAATCAATCATGAACTCTATCAGTATTAAGGGGAAAAAAGATGGAATAAGAAGCTGACTTATATTAACCAAGATGTCTCAAAACAAATACATAACCAGATAACCGGTGTTTGTTATCAAAATATTACAATAACAGGGAGCCTCTGCTCAACCATTCGACCTTAACAAAATACAAAAACTGGCTATATATAGCCAAACTACAACAACCACCATGAATGGGGTCAGACTACTTGGTTCGAAGATTTAACTGGCACCCACTCTATCAGACTGTGAGGGCCTGCTTAGTTATTGGTTTTGCAGGAAAATATTCCCATGTAGAAGCTTCAGATTAAAAGTTTGTGCCTCTGGTTTGTCCTCATCATGATCATCATTTATGGGATGCACCAAAGCTTCAATTGTCGCCTCCCCTCCTCAATAACTGCCTGTATTTGGATCAATACCAAGAATGGCATTCATAATTATTTTCAGGAGGTGCCCATGACTTTTGCAAGTCCATATTGACACCTCGAGGCCATGAATGGTCTTCTTTTGTAACTAATGAGGGTGCTACAAGTGGTAGGCTTGTAGCATATGAGTGAGGGGGATGTGGAGTGAAGTACTTGATTTAGACTTGCATGGCGTGACAAGTAAGCGACAACCATGTGGAAGAATTTGATGGGCAATATCATGGGATGCGGCGGGATGAAGTGGCGATGTCCAAGAGATGAGGCACATGGGAGGATGACATGGGGGAGACACAAAAGCTATGTGGAGAGGGGAAGAGATGTGGTGGCAGAAGGGGAGGATGTGATCGGGAGAATACGGAAACAGGTTGAGGTGGCATGGAGTACAGTTTTTAGGAGATGAGAGGGAGGGATGTGACGGTAGAGGAGAGACAGGTGCAAGGGAGAGGAATTCAACAAGTGTCGAGGAGAGCATGACAATATCTGGGAGACAATAAGTGGTCTACTCGGAGGGGGGGGTGGTGGTAAGTGGTTTAGTGTGGCTGGGGGGGGTCTGAGTTAATAAGGAGGCACCACGATAGTGGGGGGCCCATGCTCGGAAACCACCAAATCGGACCCCCCCCNNNATTTTTTGGGGGGGGGGGGGTCCAATATGGATCCTTGGTTGTAGATATGAGCACGCAGATCTCGACCGCTTAGATCTACATGCACCTTAGCACAATGCACCCAAAGGCGCCAAGCCAATAAAACTTAGGATAAATTTGTTTTGTGGGGTTTTAAAGCCACCTTCTACATTTTCTTTCCCATAGGTCACTTCTAAGGGAAAAAACACCCCCTACAAGAACATGTGTTAAGACCTTGTACATGTGATCTTCTTTTCATCCCCAACACTTGATTGGTGGACTTCCCCTTTTTCCCAAGGATTCTTCTCTCTTGTATTCAATCTTAGTAGACCAATCTTGTTGATTTTTATTAAGGTTGTTTCTGTTGAAATGAGGTTTGAATCCCTTCCTCCTCTGATCACATTTCTCCTTCTTCTTATCCTTCCAATATTTCTGGAAAAAATCTCTGTCCTTTCCTTGTTCATACAGCTAGATAGACTTTCTAATAGTCTTTGTCAAATTCCTAGGCTCATCATATTGAATCTTCTCTTTATAAAAGGATGGTATTCCACTCAAAAACCTTTATATGTTCATATTCTCATCCTTGATAAACCCAACATACTTCAGTAATCCCAAGAAATTATTTTCATATTTTTCCATGGTCTTGATTCTCAACCCAAGTTCAAAGAAACATTTCATATTCTTATCATAGAAGTGATTTGAAAGGTACTTCTTCTGAAAATATCTCTTGAACTTCTTCCAAGTGATATTACTCTCATTAATGTGCTCAACTTGCAAATGGTATGTGGAAATTTTCACTTCTAGGTTAGATGAGTAATTGTGAAAATGAAAATACTTCTTGATTCCAAGCAACCAAGATTCAAAATCATATTCCCTTTCTCTTTGAACATCAAAGGATGGTGTTTTAAGCTTCCTTATATATCCTTGCAAACTATTCAATGTATGTCTTCTCCTTTGGTTCCTAACAAGATACACTTCTATATTGCTTATGGATTCTTCAGATGCATAAACTTTCCTTGTTGAGTAAGGAGGTGATTGATGTCTATGAGTTCTAATAGCACTGATTGAATGACTAGTTCTTCTGTACTTATCTCTTCTTTCATGATGTCTTCCCTCTTCCTCCTGTCTTGAGTCTGATTCATTCTTTTCTTACCTCTGCAACTGATTTAGGATTCACATCATTTGAGAATTGATTTGATTTTTTTCTCTCATTATATTCTCATTGTCTTATGTGTAACTCTACACTTCTATTCTCAACATTCTCACAATCTCTATTAATGTTTCTTGTTTCCCTCTTCTCTTGTGCCCGTTTGATTACGTCTCTGCATTAACAACACTATTATTTTGACCTTTGGCTTCTCTCTTAAGACTAAAGGCTCCCTCTCTTTCATCCACGTCCCAAATATGAATTATTGTCTTGAAATGATATGTTTATATCCCCTAATTCTGCAAAATGTGCCAGGAACACTTACACTTTTTTTTTATAATTATGCATATTATAGAAATTTTCCAGTTAATGCTACAAGTTCTTTTTCTGCTCAACTCGTGAGGAATTATATCACAATTCTCCAAATTCTAATAATTCTAGGTTATTCTCCTCTGAATAAAATTTCCAATGAATATACTCATGAATCCTTTTTGATCTCTAATATGAAATTTAACGCCTCCCAAAAAATCTATTTTTACCCCATTTGTGCATTTTTTCCATTGGTGCAATTTTATTGAAGGCCATCTTTTTTCAAATACAGAAGAAAATATGCCAAGAACTAGAGAATTTTTTTATGATAAATAGATAATAATAATGACAAGGAATTCATAACAACTCTCATATTTTTAATCTAATAATCCAGTAAAAAAATGCAACAATTTGAAAATGACAACTTTCTCATTTTCACTCCCTTTTCTAGACTTAATTTTTTTTGTAAATATGGCTATCTCTCAATTTGGGCACTTCTGGGAAAATTTCAATAAGCCAAATTTGTTTGTATTAATGAGTATATGAAATGTATAATACATAAAAATTTCCAATTTTATGATCTGAGGTCAGTTTTCCTCTAAAAATATCAAAAATATCGAAAGAAGTGAACCAAAATAGTGGATTTTCTCCTATTTCAGCATCCCCATTCCAATCCCCATAGAATTTATTCAATTCATTCATGGGTTATTTCAATGTGTTCTTTCTGGAATCTCATTAAGAATTTCAATTTAATCTGTATCCAGATCTTTAAAAACCACTATTTTGCAATTTCTAATAAATCCAAGAAGAAATGGGAAATGGCCCTCTCTGATACTTTTGTAGATATCCTCTCTATGAAAAAATATAGAATTTCCATCTTCATTCGACTTAATCTACTCCAATTATGGAAAAAATAAGAAAATGGTTTCAGACTTGTTTTTTTTTTTTAGTGTTTTTTAAACTAATGGATATTCTTTCCTATGTGGCAATCTGCACCGTCAATCTCAAAATCAGGTGAGATCTAATCCATAGATATTTTGATACTATCCAAAATACTGACCCGACTATTGACCATCAAGATTTCTCCCTTGGAAACTGATTACAACACATATTTGAACAGATCGACCGACTCGACCATCAATGATTCCCATTGGTAGATGAAATGTTATCTCCATTACAGTCGAACCAAACATTGACCATCAACCTTCAACCACTCCCATTGATTGATGTCAAAACTCCTCCAATTCATCCGACCCAACCATCGACCAATTTTGTTGGATGACATGGCAACTACTGATGTGGAATGACACATGGATGCTATTATGGCATGACACATAGACTCTAACATCACATTTTGGATGACATGGAATGACACGTGGATGTTGACATGGCATGAGACATTAATGTTTATGTGGAATGACACATATATGATAAGGTGAAATGACACATGATCACCCTCTTTCCTTCATTGACCATCGACTATTTCTCTTGGATGAACCAACACTTCACCAACTCGATTGATATCTAACCATCGACCATTGACCATCAATGCTTTCTCTTACTTGATCAGAAAAAATTTCTAAAATGACCAATGATGTATTTTATTTTTTGCAATGTTCAAAGTATTACATTTCCTAGGCACTCTGCCCCCTTTTAATTGTTCAGGCACTTTGACATTTCATAAAATAAACAAAATACATAATTAATATGGGGACTCAAAACTAGGGTATTATAAACTAAAAAAGGTTTCACCTAGTTGGAAACCTTTATAACCCTTGTTGGTACCCCTTCAAGTAGTAATGTGTCAAACAACACCTAATCTGTAAACTATCATGGATATTCCACTGGAATAGTTCACTGCAACAGATCTTAAACTATTCTGAAATATTATATTTTGCAGTATTTTTCCTTAGATATTAGATTAGTTAGTTACTATATTTGATTCAATTTATGAAATAACTGGATTAAAAAAATGAAAGAAATGAGAAAATATATACACACCATCCACACAATTTAATAGAAGATGTATCCTCAGAAACCCAATATGGGAGAAAACCCAACTAGAAAGTATAAGGAAAGGGGAACTCACTATGAAGATTCCTTTGACATTGTGGCCTAAATGGTTTCTTCACAATATCCTACCTCCTATGTTATTCTCTCAAACTACCTCTCCTTGGATGCTCTTCTCAACTATGTAACAAGTACAAAACAAAAGAATAAAACCCTTTCTCCTTCTATTGGCATGGTATTTAATATAGATTGATAATGATCTATGGTTAGGGTCTTGACTTCCTCAACCCTAAATTATTGATAAGTTTTGGATCTTCTAGAATCTTATTGGAATTCTACATGTGTATAGCTCCACATGTTTGAGTAAGGGGGGGTTGACATGGCATCCACTCGTACCATGGTGGTTACCAAGGTAGGTCAACTTCTGGGACAAATAAATTTTGCATATGAGCTATGATTGAGGCATGGTTTTCACCATTGGAAAGGTATTAGAGTGTAAAATACCATCAAGTGTGTGTGCATATGTTTCAAACAATGTAACCCCATAAACACTATTTAATGCCTCAAAATTTCTTTAGAAGGGTTCTATACCCCAATTTTCCAAACTAGGACCTGCCACTAAAATGGACTTTGAAGTCGATTCCTCCAATATTTTTCACCCAAAAAGTACCAATATATATATATATATATATATATATATATATATATATATATATATATATATATATGATGATGATGATGATACAATCCAAATCAACACCTTTATATGGAATTGACTTCCACATACCCTCAGGTATATCAAAAGTCACGTAGGTGTCCTGAAACTAGACTTAGATCAACTTCTCAACTATTTGACTTCAATAATGGAAATGAGAACAACACTTGATAAGATTAATCTCTCATACCTGGGTAATCAGATAGTACAACTAAAGGTATGGTCTAATGTGGTTTGTTCGATCCCTGGGATATTGGGTTGGGTACTACTGTTGGACCATGCAAATATATCAAAGAGCTATAACATAGTTAACTTATTTTTACTCAGGACCTTTGCATCCCTATTTCTTTTTGTTAATCCAAACAAATTATAAAATAAGGCATTTTGTTGAAATTTTGAACATTCAATCACTGGAAACCATGTTTCCTACTTCCAGTTAGGGAAATTCCTACATAATCTTCAATATTAATAATTTGAACATTCTGTCAACACAATAATTGGGACCTATCTCAATAGACCCCTTATGTCATGTTAATTATACTGGTACCCCTCTTTCATAATCATTTTTTTCTATGGACCCACATGCCCCATTACTGGATTCCTATCTCAACAACTCCATAAAGTTGCACTCATCACATTCCTACAACTCTCTAATAAGTATTTGTGTGGGGACCTTCTAACCCCATTTCACTGCCCCCAAATCCCTAGCCCCACCATCCAATCACCTATTTTCTTGTGCACCCCATCTATAAGAAAACCCAAAACCAATATTTTGGAAACTGCATTGATAACTTGGAATAATTGTGTGACAACTTGCAAACCAAACTTGTGAAATCTCAAGCTACTATAGATAAAAAAAAATCCTATAGTTAATGACCAACTGGCTACAGTTAATACCAATATAAACAAATTGGATTTCGTAGTTGACAAATGAAATAAATTTATTACTAAATTTATTCCCACCCACTACCAAGATCAACCCTTACAATAAAGGGGAGTTGAATCATCCCATTCCAAAAGGATTCACTCTAACCCCTTCATTCCTGACTTGTGCCTTCCTAAAGTGGATGTGAATAAATTTGATGGCTCAGACCCCACTGGATGGGCCAATCAAATGAAACATTATTTTTCATTGCATGGCATCAATGATGACTTAAAATTCATGTCGGTATGTTATATCTATATCTCGGGCGCTGACAATGGTGGTAATGGTGTAAGAATTCCCACATAGGTTATATTTCTTGGACTCAACTTTTCACAGATATTTATGATATTTTGAAATACATGTATATCATTAGGGATGATTAACCAAGCTTAAAATGTGAGGTACAGTTGAAGACTACATCTCTGCTTTTTAGAAACTTGACTTCCACACTAAAGGCATGTTGGATACCTTTTTCTGAGAATTTTTTATTAATGGTTTGAAGGAATAATTTTTTGCTCAAGTATTAATGGCTCACCCTACCACTTGGCTCGAATCCATTCACAGAGATAGGGAATAAAAATAGTTGGTTCCTACTCAAATTAGAAAAAAAACCCTTTAATTCCCCATCCTCGTCCCACTAATCCCTCTCTTCCCTCTCAGCCTCTCAAAATCAAAAAATTAACTTGGGTTGAAATGGTAGAATATCAACTTAAATGGCTTTGTTACAATTTTGATGACAAATATTTTCTTGAGCAAAAATGTGAGTATAAATTTTTTATGGTCATTTCAGAATATGATGGTGATTCTCACCCACACGAAAATATTTCTCAACTAGATGATGGCATTCCTCCTAATTCCAGATGTGGCACCAAAAATATCCTTACACGCATTGACTGGTATTTTATCTCCCCAAACTCTTAAATTAATTGGCTATGTTAATCATTGTAAATTCATTATTCTAATTGATAACAATACCACCCATAACTTTATTCATTGTTGGATCACTTGAGAGACATATTGCTATATCCATGCAATGAATAAATTTGATATCATGATTGCTAATGTCGTCTCCATGAAATGTGGGGGTCATTGTGAAAATTTGTTCCTTCAAATGTGTTATTATTCTTTGAAATCCCACATGTTTTCCATTGAAATGGGTGGTTGTGACATTGTTTTTGGTGATGAATGGTTATGCATACTGGGTCCCATAACCATGGATTTCAAGGATTTATACATGATCTTTCAGCAGGTTGGGCACAATTACACTTTCCAAGGAATCATCATAGGTTCTCCAGAGATTGTCATCTCACACAAAATGGAAAATCTCCTCAAAAGGGCCATTCTAGCATTGTCACATAGTGTCATGTTCTTCAATTCTTTGAAACCCCTTCCCAATCCATTCATACCAACATGAAATTCATCTTATCCAAACAACAATAATTTTTTGAAACCCCTAATTCCTCCCATCCTCGCATGGTTCCCATTATCATTCAATTCCACTCATACCTACTATCTCTCACCCAACGTTCACCCTCATCACCACCCTTTTGCTAAAAAATGAAATTAAAAATATTGTTCAAGAATTGTTATAACTTGCATGTGTCATCTACCCTAGTACTAGTCCTTATTCATCCCTTGTTGTCATATTACTAAAAAAATAAGGAACTTGGCACATGCATAATTACTTTTATTCTCTCAATAGAATCACCATCAAGGATAAGTTTCCCATTCCAGTCATTGATGATCTTTTGGATAACTTAAAGGTGCCCAAATTTTTACCAAACTTGATCTTTGTTCAGGATATCACCAAATTCATATGAAAGAGGTTGATATTTTCAACACTATGTTTTTCACTCATGAAGGCCATTGCGAGTTCTTGGTGATACCCTTTGTCCTTTTCAATGCACCCTCCACCTTCTAGAGTATCATGAATCATATATTTCAACCCTTTCTACATCATTTTGTCTTTGTCTTTTTGTTGACATCCTAATCTACAATAAAATTTGGTAGAGCCATGTTACTCATGTTGACCGTATCTTATAACTCTTTTCTCATCATCAACTATTTGTCAAGAGGTCCAATGTCCCTTTGGAATTTCTGAAGTTGAATATTTGGGACATATTATTAGTAAGTATGGTGTATGAGTGAACCCAAAGAAAATTGAAGCAGTGAATCTTTGGTCCCATTCTACAACTCATAAAAGTTTATGATGTTTCCTTGTTCTAACATGGTACTATAGAAAATTCATCCAAAACTATGGTAAATTTGTGGCTCCTCTCACTTCCTTCAGAAAAATTGTTTCACTTGGAATGCAACTGTAGATCAATCCTTCCAGGATTTGAAAGATGTTATGTATACAACCTGAGTACTCTCTCTACCCAAATTCACTAAGAATTTTGTTTTGGAATGTGATGCCTCAGGAAAATGCATAGGTGAAATTATAATTGAAGAAGGAACCCCATTAGAATTTACTAGTAAACAACTTTGTGACCGAAATTTAGGCAAGTCCACCTATGAAAAATAAATGTTGGCAATTTTGTAGGTTGTGGATATTTGGAATCCTTACTTTCTTGGGAATCATTTCCATATTGTAAGTTATCATTGTAGCCTCAATTACTTTTTGGATAAAATGTTTTCGTCACCAAGACAAAAAAAATGGGTTACCAAAATGTTAGGATATGATTATGAGATCATTTACAAGAAGGGAAAGGAGAATAGGGTAATTGATGATCTCTCTAAAAAATATGAAGAGGAAGGGTCCTTCCTTTCAATCTCCTTCAATGTAGTTGATCGGGTGAATGAATTCCATAATGAATGGTTCACTGATCCCAATATTTTCAACCTAATATAGTAACTTTAACATGATTCTAATGAATCTCCCGACTACACTTGACACAATGATTAGTATGATTTTTTTTTCTAGGTCACAAATCTTGGGGGAAAACCTTGAGTGATTCCCCTCATTTTGAGGATGGTATCCAGGGTAAATCCTAGAATCTTTGAGGCACAGCGATGATCAACAACAAGTATCAAATCCATTACAATAATATACTCATTAAGATATCAACATGTCACTCACGAGAATTGAACCTTGATTGGGAGGATAATAGTAATTCCTCCCAACTACCTAAGATAAACCCAATTGATTGGGGATTCTTAGGAATTGCAATATACTACAAGAAAATTGTGAAAAATTAAGGAAAAATTGCAACTCCCCTAACTTCATGTTGGCGAGCCAAAATGGTCCGCTCCATCAGATGAGGGAAAACTCCCTATGGTAGGTCCCAATTAGACCCACTCTCATTTGAGGTAGTATTTCCAACTAGATTTTGGCCTAGTTAGATATCTAACTAATATACTAACTAAATATGAATCTGATAAATGGAGGTTCTCAAATGAATTAAAAATAAAAATCATAACTAACTATTCAGAAACTAAGATGAGTGATTACATAACTAGGATGCTGTTGGCAACCAATTCACATTTTTCTACTGTCTTATAAGCTGCCTACACCAGTGTTTTGCAAACCTTATTTTTTCGTCGCAATTCTCAAATAAAATGACACTTTTATTCTTTGCGCTATTTGCACACTTACCTTTGTTCTTGTTTTCACGACTGTAAGCGTGAAAACTTGGTTTTCGAAGTCACATTAAAATCTTCACTGAATTGTCGTTATCATTCTTGTCGATATGCCCATTGCGTTTACATTTTACTTATCATTATGCAGTTGGCAAAACCTTTTGATCTGTACTCATTTGACATTCTTTGATTGATCATGTAATTTCGTTTCATGAGTGATTGATGTTGTGATGCATTGACGATTGGATTTACATGTTATTTGATCAATTCACTTGGCACATTAGCTTCATAAAAGCACATAGGTGTTATGGTTAAACCCTTGATATATATCATTTAATATGACACCTAGTTCGTGTTATCAAAACCTTTGGCATTAACTTGGTATTGGTTTTGATTTGTGTGTTTGGTTTTAAAACTATGGCATAACTTTTGATCGCGCGAATGTTTAAACCACTTACCATTGATTTCATTGGTTGATTGATTGGCATAATCATTAACCTATACAATAATGGGTTGAACAACTATTTGCACCGGCGGTTGTACTGTAGATATGACTCTCGTGCATGTATGAACCAGCTCCAGCACCTTCGCATGATATGTCATTAATGTTTTCCCCTATCCCTGTTTCACCTCTGCTAGCATCGGGTAAACCTTTGAGCATTCTTCCCCTGCATAGGCTGCGTTCAAACCCTGGCTCGTTCACATCACTTACCGTGTTCTCTTATCCATGGCACCGGTGGTGCAAATTGAGCCGAACGATAGTCAAACCCTGCTACTGTTTGATAATGCCCAGAAAGATTTACAAGATAATGGTTGTCTCACGTTTGTGCAGAGGTTCGAGGGTTTCAATTTGTTTGTTGTGCAACAATTCGCCCTTACCTTTGATGGGTGTAGGGCCAAAATAGGTGACATTCAACTTCAAATCAGTGAAGAGTTCATCAGCTCTGCCACAGGATTAGCAGCCACGAGCCAACGATGGTTAAAAAACTCTAAAGTTGATGAGGTGCCATGGCCATTATTGTTCGTCTCATGAAAGGTCACATCCTATGACAAAGGTATGCCTATTTCCACGCTTAAACCTAGGTGGCATGATCTCTTGATAGTGGTTAAACAATTTGTGACCTGTGAGGGTCGATATGGATTGGTTTTTCTTTATCACCTTCAACTGTTAATGAATTTCATGGGTTATCCATTGAACATGCCATTTTATTTCCAGCATAGTCTTTATAAAATGGATAAGAGGTTTAAATGAGAGAAGTCTGACAGTAGCTTGTTTCACCATGGCTTGATTAGACTCATCGTCGTTCATCATTTAAACCTCCATGGTGATAGTTGGCAAGATTTTCTCTCTCGGAATGGTTTTTTTGATTCAGAGTCTATCCAAGTCGATAAGTCTGTGGTTAGTGAGACTAAGGTCCAGCCACCCGTGCCCTTTCATGCCCTTCTACCTTCTCCCAAACCCTCGGTCAGACCTAATATCGATCTACCCGACGTTATAACAGACAAGGTTGAGGCTGTAAAAAATCCTGTGAGCAAGAAGGTCAAGGGTAACCCTACTGTCGATGGAAAAGGTAAAAAGAATGCTCGACTGATATCGAGACTTGCCCGGAATAAATCTAAACCTAGTGTTGATCAAAAGCCCATAGTCCTCAGTGAAGACTCAGACTCTGATATCGAGCACTTCCTGGCTAGTGAGTACCCTTATTCCCAAGGTCTGTGCTCCCAGCCACCCTATGATTTCGTTTCTAATTTGCCCCCATGCTTAAAGAAAAATCCTAGCTACCCAGGGATCAAGCTACCTAATGAAACCCTCGTTGATTTAAACCAACCCTCGACTATTATTTTGAAGCCCTGGTAGTCGTCATGCGACCAATGTAATGTGTGGCTGGAACGCTACTATATCGATGTTCCCTTATTACAGTCGAAAATCAAATCGTTGGAAAACCAAGTTACAGTGTTGACAAGTGAAAGGGACAAGCTTCAAGCTAATGACAAGAAACAAAAAACAACTGGTTCCATCGTATTTAGGAATGTCGAATCGGCTACAGCCTTCGTCAATTCCAAACTATCATGACCAAGTTGTCTGCTCATTATCCAGGTATGAATTTTGATATCAATTCCATTCTATGAATTTCTAGGATTAGTATAATGAATTGAGTTTGGTCTTCAAATAGCTTTGTCCATTGTTCGAAATGACTCTATCATAGCCATATCAAAACGGTTATGTTGTAGATCCTGTACATTGTTTTCATTTTACTAAAATTAAATGAAGTTATGATTTGGTTACACGATTTGGTCGTGCCCAGTTTAGCAATTGATTGGTTTTCACTGGGTTTGATTCGTTTGTCTGTTGGTTTGAGTTAATGAAATCAATGGTTTTTTCTTTCGCTTGGATTTTTGTTTGTATCTGACCTGAACAGGAGGTTTTTATGCTAAAATTAGAGCACGACTATGTTTTGATTTGATATGATTTCGTTTTGGTTGGATCACAGCGACCCTGATTTAGTTTTTATGATTTGATTTTTGAAACGATTTCATAGGATTGAATTGGCTTGATAAATACGATGTAGTCTATTAAATTGGGAAAACGACTCTGTTTTGTCAACATTTTCGTTCAAATTTGGATTATGTCTGACCTGTGAAAAAGATCTCTTAGCTGAAATCATGGAACTGTGTTGATTCATAACGACTATGTTAAACTCAAACTGTTCAATTCACTCTTGTTTTGATTGGATTGCTGCGTATCTTGAGTTAGCACGATTGTTTTTATGAGTTGGATTTGCATCGAAAATAGACTTGATGCCGCTCTGTTGATTTTAATTTTCAAAATGAGTTTGTTAAACTCAGATCGACATATGTTATTTCTGTTGAATTCGTATGAGAAAATTCGGTTAATAGTTCATTTTGAAATGAATTCAAGTAATGGTTTTGTGGGATGTCGATCGATTTTGTCTGCCCCTAATTGGCAATAAAAAACGATCGGGCGACTCTTACAGATCATGTTATCTACCAAATAATTCCACTATGATTTTGTTTATGATAATTTACATACCAGTTTTGATTTGATTCACTAATGGCATGGATCGTTTGTTTATGATTAATGGAGTGATATCAGTTTGAGAAAATGATCTTGTTGATTTGGTTTGGATTCGAAGTGATCTTGTGGATAGCTGAAGCAAATTTTTGTGTTGATTTCAATTTGTCCATGAATCGATTTCATTATTGTCGGTTATCCAATATGATTCTGTATAACCGAATTGGTGATAACATATGGAACATAGTACATGCATCTCTGTAGTCATTTGATTAATCTTAGTCTTGTTTGATCTTAAATTAGTATAACACTTTCGATTTGAATGATTCGTTTGTCTTTCAAATAGCAATTATATACTTGTTAATAGTTTGAATTTAATTCTTTAAAATTCGAATTGATTTTAATACAATTCTGTGTTTGATTTAGACCAGCTACAGAATCGCAAGATTCTGTAGCTAGTCTTTAGAATTAGATTTTTAGCATTTTTATTATCAAAATATCCTCTTAACTTGTCCATTTTTTTCCTCTTTCAGGTACATTCGAATTGCATTGGGCATGCTGTGGCAGTCTAGGAGATATTTGTGTGATATAGTTTTTATTTTAGGTTGTTAGTTTAGTCAGACTTGGGATATTTTCCCAGATTTGTGTAAATAGTTTTGATAACTTCCACAGGGATGTTTTACCCCGTGGGAGGTCTTTAAATAATTATTATTTTTGTAATAATAATCATCCTCACTTGTGGGAGAACCAGGATATGGATTTATGATACAAACTGAGATGATAGTTGATGTCTTGTAACAACTTTCGCTTTCAATATATCAAACTTTTGTTTCAAGTTTTATGCATGTCAGTTTGCAGTTGATTATAGACTACTTTAGCTATCATAATCTATTGCAGGATGATGTGATTTGATTAAAGTGTTATCTATATCTGATTTCTTTCATTATTTAAAAGTACAACAATCACTTTGTTTCAATTAATGAATCACAGATTTCTCTTCTTCGTTAATTGAATCATTTTCTATAGATCTTTGCATACAGATTTATCTAACTATGAAGATTTATAAATCATAAGGTTGTTGTAAATTTTTATGTCTTGTTTGTCCTGTAATTATATTTGAAGAGCACAGTTGCTTCTAGTTACAAGAATATCGTGGATAATTCGGTGCGGTTTTCCTCCCTCCGATCAGCTAAGACAATCATCATACACAGGACAAATCTGGAGCGTTTCTTCAGGTTAGTTTTTTATTTATTTGATAGTTAATTTGTTAGTATAATTTAAGTAGTTTAGTTAGATATGCATGTAGTTTAGACTTGTAGTTAGAGTTAGTATTTTAGTTGCTTAGTTTAGTTAGTTTTCAGTTTATTTCTTTTTCATAAAATTATAAAAAATAAAAATAAAAAAATAGCTCTCGCTGTCTTAGGACAGATTACAAATGAGTTTTTCAGATTTTCATTCAAATCTGTAATTTGTAAACATTGTACATTTGTAATTAAATTGACTCTGTTAATAAGCGATCATTTGATTTTATAAAGTTATAGTTGTGTAGTATTAGATAGTAAATTATATATATTTTAATAGTTTAGTTTTGTTTTTATTAGTTTGTTTTAATAGTTAGTTTTAGTTAGATTAGTTAATTTAGAGTAGTTTTCTTTTATTTTCTTAGGACTTAGATCGGTTAACGGAGCCGCTAAACCCGTCAGGGTGGTTCATCCCAAACGGCTTGGGTTATTTAGACAACCCTGTATTGGTTCCACTCTTCCAGTTGACGGATGTTCGATTTCGCCCGTCAACAGATGCAGATTCTAGTTTATTATTAAATAATATATCCTAATCAAGAGAAATCTAAAATATGAGTACAATGGAATATTCGTATTACTTGTATATAAAAATTCATATAAAAAGGAATATTAAATCTTGACAAAGTAAGAATTTATAGCCAACATAAATTGATTCAGAAACTAAATCACAAAGTTGTTGTACTAAAAATGAAGAATAATCGCGACTATAAATAGAAGAACGTTAATCCAAAAGAATATCATAACCAACATCCACAAACTATAGAATAAGACATGCATAAAATTGAGTAATCGCATTCATACACATTGACACCATCATTTTCATAAAATGTCTCTTGTTCTTTATTCATCCAAAAGTGAAAATACCATTCATCTTTCAAAAGAACCAAAATCCGTTTCCATTTTACATTCATCTCATTTATAGAAGGACTATGGGATCCCTTCACATTTCTTATCTTCCCTTCATCAGTATTCTTAATGGCCCCCACTTTTATGGTTTCAAGAGAAGCTATTTGGTTGTGTCTTTCCTCTATAAATTTTCTCAATAGATCGTTGTTGAGTTGCATCTTCCTAATTTACTTTTCACCTCTTTCATTGAAATTTCTCAATTCATCAAACTTTCCTTTGAACTTATTTACCTCTTGTTCGTGTGAGGTTTTGAGATTTTCCATCTAACTCACATGGGAATTTTGGGTTAGGGAGGTTGTTTCACTGAATCTAGCTTGTAGATATTTTTCATGTTCCTTGAGCTGCCTCTCCAACTCCTCTTCATGGATTTTATTTGTTTGTTGGATTTCCTTCCTATATTCATTGACCATAGTTTCCTTAATGGTTTCTAGGGTCATTTTGAGCTCAATGACCCTGGATTTTGTAGCATCGAGTTCTCCTACGACTTCATGGACTGATACTATGTTCACACAACAAAAGTGATGAGTGTTGAGGCTTATTGTATTGCATTATCTTTCAAATCTAGTCCATATTTCCATTTTATGTTCCTTTCGAGAGCTTCTTGGATTACATCAATGTTTCCTCGTTTCCTTTTAGGGGCTCTCCTCTCGATAGCTTGTGTCTTGTTTCTATAGCAATAATTGCTAATGACAACCACTACTCCCTTGAAGTTGATTCCTTCAAAATTGAGTGATAGAATCCCTAGGATATAGGCTAATGAGGTGCACTCTTCTATCAAGGTGATTACCATATCAACATCAGGGCTTATAGTGATATGTTCATTGTCACTTGCCAAACCATCGTCTTAGACATTGGGAATGCTGACCTTTTCTTTTTTCTTCTAATCCTGGTTCTTTATTGGTGTGACTAATGTTGATTGCCATGTGTTTGTTGTTTATCCTTCATTTGTATTGATTTTCCCTGGGGGAAGGTCTTTATTCCATATTTTATCCAGTGCAAATTGTTTCTCCTCATCTTCCAATTTCTTCATTTACTAGTACTTTTCTTCAACTTCTTCGACTTTTCTTGTCAGTTCAACTTCTTTATCCATGTTTTTATGCTCTTCCTCATTTGTCCTCTCTTTGTATTTGAGGAGGAAGGATATGAATTTTTCTATCCTTAGTGTTATGTCCTTCTCTTCTTCTTTCCTTAGTTGTTGTTGAGAAACATCACTGGTGAGCCTCTCTACTGCTTCCTCAAAACATAAAGTTCCTTAGAAGACATCTTCCGAGAACTGGACCTTGTACATAAATTTTTGTGCCAAATCAATGGCTTTCATGTGTTCATATACCACATTTTGGGGGCCGTGTGATTTGGGCTCTCTGAGACAGAGGAATAATTCCTTTATCTTTTCTAATTCCTTTTCAGCTTGCTTCTTGTTCTATAAAGAGTATGATCCTATGTGGAGGGGAAACATCGACCGATACCTTTTGTTATTTTTTGATAGGTAGGTAGTGGCCCCTTTATCCACAACATTGTATGCTACTTCTTTGGCCAATAAATTGTTGAGCACATATTTTAGTAGCCGATGTGGTGGTCCAGTGGCCTCATAGATCTTGACATAAGTGTAGTATTTTTTCATGTACCTATCTCCAATCTCCTTTAAGGTTTTGATATCCCCTGGAGAGATCCTATGTGGGAAAATACCAAAAATATTTTTGTGCAAGGAGTCGAGGAAATAGTCATATATCTCATATAAATATTCCTTGTAGTTGACTTCCCACAGTTGTGAACAATACAAATGGATCGAGCCCTTTCTCTGAGGTCCAGGCCCAGCTAAATGTGGGGAATGAATTAGTGGCACACACATTATCTTTGATATAAGAAGACATGTAGAAGCCATGGTTTTTCATACCTTTGGGATATTGGATATGCTTAGTGATTCTGAAAGAAAGAATGCTAACCCACTTGAATGCTTGGCCCTTTTGGACTACTGTGTAAGCCATGGGAAACCACTCCATCCTGAAATGGGTGTTATTTTTCTCACCATAAATTTTGCATATCATGGTTATTGTATATTTTAACCTTGTACAATATTTTACTGCAAACATATTTTCAATAAAAGAACAAAAAATATACAATGGAAAATAAACACATTACACTTATATTTTTCCCCTGGAAACCCAAACTGGGAAGACCATCATATTATATATTCATTCATAGTGATACATTATTTACAATACAATATAGATAATAGAATCTAGTTGCATCCAAAACCCTAACCCAATGACTTGGTTAGTTAATAACCCTAATTCCTTAACCAGAAATAGAAAACCATCGACAAAAACAATGTTCCGAAAAACCACCCAACAATGGACACAAAAACAGAGGTGACAGAAAAAACGAGGTAAAAATGCGACACTAGTCCTAGTCGTGCAAAGAATATAAAACATACCCAACATTATCCCACTTGTTGTTCTATTTGAATACAGGGGGTTATAGGGTTACATAGTCAACAATCGAGGGAAACAATGCCCATGGATCCTCTTCACCAAGAGAACTTCCCAGTGCTCACATATTTTGTTAATGAATCTGCAACATTCTTGACAGTGTCCACCTTCATCAGCAACACTTTCTTTTCTTCAACCATGTCTCTCACAAAGTGATGTTGAATATCAATATGCTTTGTCTTTGAATGATAATCCGAGTTCTTCGCCAGAAAAATTGTACTTTGACTGTCATAATCTATCCTTATAGATTTTTGTACCAACCCAATACCTTAACACAATATTTGTAACCATACTGCTTCATTACTTGCATGAGTGGTTTCCATGTATTCAAATTATATAGTTGAAAGTGCCACTACAACCTGTCTTTTTCTCATCCAACTGATTGGTCCTCCAAACCGGTTAAACATATAACTGCTTGTAGATCTCCTACGATCTATATCTCCAACCCAGTATGCATCCACAAAGCCATGTATTTCCAACACTCTGTCCAATCTTGGTCTTCCTTGGTAGCACAATCCATAGCTAGAAGTGCCACACAAATACATGAAAACCCTTTTTATTGTTTTCCAATGCTCCTTCCCTGGTTTTGATAGCTACATGCTCAAAACTCCCACTACATGTGCAATGTCTAGTCTAGTTCATACCATTGCATACATCAAACTGCCAACTGCACTCAGCGAGACATGTTCTCCTCCTATTCATGTGTCTTGGGACATTGATCTGCATATAACTTTACACCAACAAGAATAGGGACCTTGACCAGTTTACATTCCTGAATATTAAACCTATGCAATATTGTATCGACATATTTTCTTTGATTTAACCAGAGTTTCCTCTTTTTCCGATGTTTTTTAATTTCCATGCCCAAAATGAAATTTGAAGAATCAATATCCTTCATGTCAAATTTAGAGGACAACTTAGTTTTCACATCCTGGATAATCTCCTTTTTATTTCCTATCAACAACATGTCATCCACATACAAGACTAAATAAATCAAATGGTCACCAATTAATTTAAAATACACACAATGATCCTCTTTGTTTCTTGTGAAGCCAAGTCCTAGCATATAAGTATCAAATTTTTTATACCATATCCTTGGTAATTGTTTTAAACCATACATGGAATTTTTCATCTTGCATACCAACTCCTTCTCTCCCTTCATAGAAAAGCCTGCTAGCTGCTTCAGATAGATTTCTTCTTCTAGATCCCCATGTAGGAATGTTGTATTCACATTGATCTTTTCTACTTCAAAATCAAATGCAACAGAAACAAATAACATAAATCTTATAGAATTTAACTTGGAAACAAGAGAAAAATTTTCACCAACATCAATTCCCTCAACCTGGGAATAAACCTTTGCTACTAACCAAGCTTTGTATTTCTCCACTTTACCTTCTTCATTCAACTTCTTTTTAAATACCCATTTTATACCAATGGGATTTCTTCCAGTTGGAAAATCCACTAGATCCCAAGCCTCGTTCTTATCCAAGGATGCCATTTCTTCATCCATGGCCTTTTTCTAGAGATTTCCATCCTTTGAATCCACTGCCTCCCTGATTGTTCTAGGATCATCATCAATAATAGACAGAGAAAAATTTGAATATAAATAAGATGGAGTATACCTTTTCGGTGGCCTTCATTCTCGAATGGATCTCCTCAATACTAGAGTATGAGGATCTTCTTCTTTTGATTCATGTTCTTATGTAGAGTCTGGTTCATCATCGTTTAAATCGAACTTTGTTTTCTCTAATTATTCCTTACTTGGTAGGACTTCATGTTTAACAACATCCTTCATTTCTCTAAATACCACATGACGGATATACACAACCTTCTTATTTTCTGGGTTCCAAAGCTTATAAACTTTGAGACCATCTTTATACCCAATAAAGATACACTTTTTAGGCTTCTTATCTAGCTTACTCATGTTTTCCTTTAGAACATGAACATAGGCCTCACAACCAAATACCTTGAGATGTGTGAGAGAAAGTTTCTTACCAGTACATACCTTTTGTGGAGTCTTGTCATCCAATGTTGATGAGGGTGATATGTTGACCAAGTAACATGCAATACCCACTACATCTTCCCAGAATTCTTTCCCTAACCCGACACCACTGAGCATGCACCTTGATTTTGCCACCAGCATCTTGTTCAACTTTTCTGCAACTCCATTCTACTGAGGTGTATATGGAGTATTATTCTTCCTTTCTATACTGCACTTCTTATATAATTCTTCAAATTCATTCCCGCAGAACTCTCTGCCATTATCTGTCCTCAACACCTTAATTATTTTCTCCATTTGATTATCAACAAGAGCCTTAAACTCTTTAAACATGTCAAAGAATTCATATTTCTTCTTGAGGAAATATATCCAACTATTCCTTGAGAATTCATATATAAATGATACACAGTACATATATTTTCCCAATGATGGAACCGACATGTTAGCACTAAGTAAATTTCTTGGCTAAGGAAGAAACTCACAAAGGTAACCACAAAACCACTTTAGAACTGAAACTATCCCTTTCAGTTCAAAGATGGATCTCTCTTGTTTTCTTTTGAGTATCAAAGGATATATTTTTGATTAAATGAAGGGGTTTTAAAATTTTGCTGGCAAGAAGGAAAGGAATCTATTGGGAAATGGAGTCAATCTTTGAAAGAAAATGAAAACAATGTCTGGTAGGTAGAACTCTCAAGGAAGAAAATGCTAGGTAGGTGATGATCTTTCCATTTTTTAATTTGTTATTATAAGATGGAAGAAGGAGAAAAACACATAACAACATTTAGAGCACCATAAAAGATGAATTTTGATGAGTTACGAAGGAAAAACAATGTTCAAATTGCTTGAATCTAAAACATCATTTTCAGATGAATTTTAGACCATTTGATTTCCAATTTAAACATATAAGAATTTGCAGATGAAAGATAAAGAAACAAGAAGAATATACATGAAAGGAACATAGACTTCAGGTCATCACCACTAGAATCTTTGGTATGAAAAGTTATGGACTTATGCACTAGTATTTCATTCAAATTTAGAGAATATGTACAATATTTCAAGACAAAATGTCCTTTGTTCTTCTGCCAACCCTTTGCACATTCAAAATGCTAAAATATATAAGAAAATTACATTATTAGGCTAGACAATTCAAACTTATAAACTATCATATAACTCTGGATCTGATTACTTAAAAAAAGGAACAAATTTAAACTACTTGCTAAAAATAGTAGATTTTCCTTGATCATATTAATGCATAAAACTATTCTTTGACAAAAGATATCTCCAACATATTTTCGAGTTTGAGGCTATTGTGAGTCATCAGGGATAGTTGTAGATGAATCTTGGACTGATCTGAGCATTGACAAGGCTCCTTGTCACCTTTACATAGCGTGATGTTGTCAAACGTTTTGTAACTGCAACCTACAACAATTGCATAAAAAGATTTGTCAAACGCTATGTAACTGCAACCTACAACAGTTGCGTAGCGATATTTGCACAACATGCTTCGTTTCTTTAGTAGACATCATTTATGAGGTGGTTGCAACAATGATGGAGGATGAAAATAAATGTTGGATCATCCCTCAAGCATTTTCCATTATCAATTTACCCTTTGTGTACTTACAACACTTGCGCAACATGATATCACTACACAAGTCTGTACAATGTTGTTTTTCCAGTCAAAAAACTAGAAATTGATTATTAGTGGTTCATCAAAAAAGAAAAACTGTGAATATATGAAACCTATAGCTTAGATAGATCTGCAAGTAGATCAAACTTCCACCTAGTTTCTTCATCAAATTTCATCCCTAGCTTGAGAGACATGTTTTCCCTTCTCAATGAAAAATTTTGTTTCTTCAATTTTCCCACTTGTCTAAACAGAAATCTATTTCTTCTCAACTTTGACTAGGCATTTGTGAGGAATGTACAGGCATTGTTGATGGATGGACCAAACTTCTTAAGGTGTCTCTCAAAATTTAGTTCTAGTACTCTTTTATCTTCTCTAAGATGAATAATTAGGTCTTGAGCCTCCTTTAGTTGCTTATTTATCCATTTGATAGTTTTCTCACCTTCTCCAGGTGAAGTGTGAATCTTTTCAATTGATGCAGACTATCCATGTACTTGTGTTTCCTCTACAAGATTGTGGCCTAGACTTATCCTTCTGGTTGAGGATCTTGTTAAGGGGGGTGTAGGTTTAGTCAAATCCACAGTTTTAGGACTTTGACTATTTTCTTTCCCTTTGGGACCTCCTGGAACCTTTGAGACCGATTCTCTCTTTGAGCCTACTTTCTCCTGTGGTGTTTGAATATCATAAACCCTCTTAGCCAATTTTCTCTTCATCTCCTTGTTATCATGAAAGGACTGAGCTATGAAATTTTTATCTTCCTTAATTTGATCTTGTAACTCTTTGATCACTTGATATTTCTCTTCTGACATCCCCTGATGTTCATCCATTTTTTGATTTGAGTGCTCAACAGACTTTGTATGTAAGGCATGTACAGGTAGTCTTCTGGTAGCTAACCTTGTGATTGGACTAGTCACTTTTGTTGTTTTCTCCACCTCATCAGAAAAGTGTATCCTTCTACCCTTCTTATTAGCTGGTTGGCTTGGTGAAGAATCCTCAACTTGCTTTCCTTTCCCTATTCCCTGTTCTGCAGACCCTTTCTCTTTCTCACTTGAAACTTCAGAATCCATTTTATCTGCAGATGATGGGGTTTCTCCTTTGGTTTCTAAAGGGATATTTTCTCAAGCTAAGAAAGAGTCCAAGTCTCTATTTTATTTCTTGATTTCTTCCACCACTAGTAACTTTACCAAGCAGAAATGAAACAAACTGGTCTTAAGATGATCAACCCTAGCTTGAACTCTGTCTTCCATTTTACCGAAACTTTTCTATAAGTAAAAAGGTAAGTTTAAAGGGTTATTTTATATGAAATGCATCATAAGCCTTATGTGATACTGGTATACTCTATCAAATATTCCCTCATAAGTGAAATATCATTGAACCACTCTTAAAAAAAAATCATAATGCTCCAGTATGCATTCTCTTGGAATAGTGGCACCAAATTTCTTCTTTTTGTACTTGGATTTCGAGAATTTAGTGTAAAAAATTTGATCAAGAGGCATACCTTTAAACCAATTCTCCCCCTAGACTGGAATCTCAGTTGAAGTAGCCATTGTCTCTTTTGATAGTTGGAAAGTGATGAGAACAATCCTTGTCTAGACACCATTGGAATTGAGGGCGAAGTCCTTCATTACCTGTCCATTGTATCCTTGAATATTATTGAAAAGCCTCATGCAACCAACTTTCTTAAATGAAACCCTAAATGCATGATCAAAATTCACCAACTTAAAGCTCTGTGGCTGACATCTCAACACACTGCCTCCTTTATTGTATTTATTTTTCTCCTGATTTTCCAAGCTATGAGTGTAAGGTAAACACTGAGAATGGTAAACATAAAGTGTTTCAAAGGATAGAAACTTTGAAAGTTTATTTTACACAACATAAAACAAGGTTAAGGTTTACTCAATTTTGACAAAGGATTCATCAATCTAGTAAATCAGTCTCTTTGTCTCATGAAAATAGAAGCAAGAAACTTTACTAGACACAAAACAAAATCCTTCAATATTTTCACAGCGAAAAACAGAGGATGTGTAGTGTGCACAGAGGATGCATAGCATGTACTTATTGTGTAACAATGTGTAGCGAGGATGCAGGGTTTGCGTAGCGATATGGAGTATGTTGCATTTGATGAAGACAAGGGGTTTGATCGAAGGCAGAGGGTCCTATGCAATGAAACATGGGTGGGAAGAGACACACACAAGATGAGAAAATTTTGATTTGAAAGTGAATGGTCCTTTTAGGATGACAATACGTTTTGGGTAGCGCCAAGGAGTTTGCACAGTGAGCTTGCACAACCTGTGTACTTTTTTGCAGGTTAAGTACAAAAATAACTTTGAAATCTAGGAAAAATGATAGTATGACCTTTTTTGACCTCCTAACTTTCATAATATGTCATTATGTTTCATGACAAACCATCCCACCTAGACTTTAGACTTGAATCCTTTTTATGACATTCCACTTAGAGTTTATTTGACCAATGACCCAAAAACTTTTGAAAACCTTCATGAGAAAAAAATCTTTTGAAAACACACACACACTCAATGACTTAATTAGGAATTCATTGGTCTTTCCAAGACCAAGGCATGACTTTGTAAACTCTTGACAAACCTATAACTCTACCTTGAAAAGAATGACACTAACATGACACAGGTCCAAACACATCACTGTGAACTAGCTATAAAATTCCTTTTACCTTCATTGCACGAGAGGGTAATCTTACCTTATTCTACTTTCCATATAAACAATGTTCACAGAAATCAAAATCTAGAGAAAATTTAGAAATACCTTCAACCATACCTTTACCATGTAGTAGTCGAAGACCCTTCTCTCTGATATGCCGCAGTCTTTGATGCCACATCGTAGCCTTTTCTCCAGAGGATGTAGGAGTTCTTTATTCTTCAAATCCAATATCAAGAGAAATGAAACTATTGCACCCATCAATAATAGTGATTCATTTAATATTATACATAGTTCCAAACCGAAATCACTTCAACAACACCATTTCTCCTCGAGCCATCCTACAGGTTTCCTTTTCAAATATTGTTTTTACCCCTACATTGTCCATTTTTCTTACAAAAATCAAATTTTTGGCCAATCCTGGGATGTGTAGAACACCAAGTAGTGTTATAATCCTTCCATATATGAGCCTCAACTTGAATTTTCCTTGACCTAACATTCTGGTTGTCAATTCATCACCTAGGAAAACATTACCTCCATCATACCTTTTATATTCACAAAACCACTCTCTATGGGGATTCATATGAAAGCATGCACCTGAGTCAACCAACCATTCCTCATGATCTACATGTGTTCTTGAAGAATCCAAGTACACATCCCCTCCTTATTCCTTGGAGGTCTTTTCTTCTGTAGAAGGAAATTCTTCAGATCCCTTCTTTTTCTCAACTTTCGATCGAACTTTTTCCAGTCATCTGTTGAAGTTCCTCTAGGTGTAGTACCTGGATCCACCATAATCCAATTATCTATGTCCACCAAAATATCTTCCATCTTGAGGTTCCACAAGTCAAAATGTTTCCCATTAAACTTCTCTATCTCCATTTTTGAAATGCTCACCATTTATTTTCTCCTGAAAAATCAATACCACAGATCTCCGACTGTAACAAGTCTTATCACAGTCCTGATCCAAACCCTTGAACATAAAGGAATCCCCCTGAAGCCAACAAAGCTTTGATACCAACTGTAGATTTTAACCTTACACAATATTTTACTGCAAAAATCTTTTCAATAAAAGAACATAAAACATACAATGGAAAATACACACATTACATTGAGATTTTTCCACTGGAAACCCAAACCAGGAAGACCAACATATTCATAGTGATACATTGTTTACAATAAAATGTACATATAGGAGCCAATGGCATCCAAAACCATAACCTAATGACCTAGATTAGTCAAAAACCTTTATTCCTTAACTGGAAATAGAATACCATCGGAAAAAACCATGTGCTGAAAAACCACCCAACAATGGGCACAAAAATCGAGGCGACACAAAAAATGAGGAAAAAATGTGTCACTATTCCTAGTCTTGCAAATAATATAAAACATACCCAAGAATATTCAATATCGTGTAGGGGCTCTTAAGGTATCATGACGAAACATATTGTTGCTCCTTTTTTATTGGCTATTCTTCATCGTAGAACTAGTCTTCCATTAAGGTCGTCAAGTCTTCATGCTCAACCCCAAATTGGTCCAGGAACGACTCATCCAAGGATACTGTAGGTTCTAGGGTCTAATATCTAGCTCAAATTTCTTCTACTTTTAGCAATGTGATTGGGAGACCTAAAGCATTGATTATTAGTCCTGTATCTTTCTGTAGATACGAAAAACACCATCTAGATGCATCATTATAAGGAAACAACTCTGGGTGGGTAGCTACTGTATGAATGTCGCTTTTCTGGATATTCATGAACGCATTGATGCCTAGGTCATCAGATGAGAACCTTTCATTTTGGAACATATATAGAGTCTCAACATATCTATGGTAGTTCTGCATTACATTTTGATTGTTCATGTCAGCTATATTGAACGACTTAGGGATAAGCTGGAACAAGTGTTCTAGAAGTTTGGAGTTTTCCCTTCCTCATCAGCATCTAAGACATTTCATCATCTTTGCAAACAAACAAGTCAATAGTTAATGGGGTTTCTTCATAGAAAGAAATACCAATATTCAAATGATGTGCAGGATACTCACTTAGAGATAGGGGAAAATAAGTAATAAGAATGGGAGAACAACAATTCGTGGACACAAAGTTTATATTATTTAGCGAGTGAGTGGAAAAAACTAGAGTCTTGACGCTGTATAAAAAATTCACAAATTCCCTCCAAAACATGGTGTAATCAACAAACAAGGTGTGAAACATATTAGAACAGGTCAGGGTAGTACACATCAAAGTAAATGCATTCGTGGGTGCTAGGAAGTTATAACCTTTGAGAAGAGATAAAATCGAAAAGGAGGGGTCGTCGAATAGCTACCATCATTGACAATTGATATTAATGAGAGATGTCAATATGAAAATGGGGAAGCCTCCAACGATGATTAATAATGATTGGGTTGTTTAACATTAATAACAAATCTTACATTTTAATGATGACCCCCCAAACATTCATCGATATAAACATTGGGAAACAACCTTTTCTTTAATGGTGTTGATGAGATGTCGAGGGAACCATGGGGGAAAGGTACTAGATAAGTCAAGATCGATGGTGGTGAGGTAGTTGATGATGGCTAGGCTCATCTGGTCCGTAGGATGAGTTAATGTGAAGTCATTAGAAATCTAGGATAGTGTTTCCGTCGGTGAAAGATGGAAGTGAAGAGGTAAATGTGTTATGAAACTTCCGACAACAATAATATTTCTCCAAAAAGGGTCATTCGTTACTATCCTTCCACATGGAGGTGAGGAATTTTTCTTATGTACAGACTGAGGTGTGGACACAAGGTGAACAATAATATTGAAGTGGAGTGGAGGTCCAGTTTTGTGGTTCAAGTCTGATTGTGATGTGGAAAGAGAAAATGGCATGTCGTCATCGATAAACATAAATAATCTCACGAGGGTAATGTTTGGGAAGATTTAAATTCCCAATGACGACATTATGAAGCATCGTCATCGAAGAAATTGTAACAACCCTCCTAGTTAAGGACAACTACTCTGACAACAGGTGCAATTTTTTTTTTTGTTTTAATCGTGTGTGCACGCATGTAGGAGGGGGAACAGACACACTGGACTCCACTTCGCCACTCAAAAAACAACAAGATGCAACCACGATGTTCAACACGAAAATACTGAAGGCTCACAAGGACTAATTGCAACAAGATATGACCATAGGCATGAGGCGCACAACACAAACATTAAGACATACTGGGGTTTCACAGTCAGAACACAGAGGGAAGAATCCATGGTGTTAGAGTTACTATTTCTACATAGGAAAGTAGGGCGTTTAGTCTTATGTCTTCTTGAAAGAAGATTAGATAGGCTCTTGGCCGACTGCTCCGGCAGAAACTAGTAAGCCCCTCAGGTGTGTCGCAAGAGTGGAAACCCTGCCTTTAAAGGGCCCGAGACTCTTGATACAACACTGGATTCCTTACACAGAAAACACACACACATACATCAATACTAAGCTACAAGGGGGTGTCTACCTTACGCCCGACACAAGCATACCAAGCACAAGGAAGGTTTACCAACCCAGTACCACGTTACTTTTAAGAACCACACCCTTCCTTTACTAATTCAGAATAATTCTCTTGTGCTACATACAAGAACATTCAATTATATAAGTTCGTCTTTAACAATAAACATTAC
>ML782116.1:270244-305327 GCA_009831015.1 Picea engelmannii | reverse complement strand
GTAATCGTTAACCTACAGTTCGAGCCATAGCGGGAGTGCTAGCAAGTGGTGGCAGGGCTGATGTCCACCCCTCTCCCTCAACCTCTCTGCAAATCGTGTGTGGCCCCTTTATTCCATATGTGAGTCTGTTCGGCAAGCTATCGTCAGCGTGCATCATCAACAAGCATGTCAGAAACGTCAACATCAAATCATCAAATCAATGAAACATCATAGTAAATATATCAACCCAAAAGCACACTCCTTGACTCAGTCCGGAGTCCAAGGGGGTTCTACCGATGCCTCTGCATCCTCAAGGTCAACAACCCTGCACACTCAAAAAAACTGAGTCAATAGCACTTGTCTACATCAAATAGTAACACATCATGTCATCTGTCAATCGCATCATAATCAAGTATAAATGGTCTAACATCATAAAAGTCCAGATCACTTGCGAGGAAGTGTCCTCAAATAATAAGGGTTCTCAGTGCGCCAGAGCGGGATGTTACAGAAATGTAGGGATGAATATAGATGTAGAATTTGGTAAGGGAATGAGGACGAAACAAGTAAGGAGAGTTTCTCTATTCAGATGAAGATAACCATGTGTGAAAGGGGGTTTCATCTGTAGGGGTATGACCAAATGGGTAATTCAAAGAGTAGTTCCCTATAAATAAAAAAGAGTAGTGTATGCCCCCACCAAGACATATAGTTTGGGTGGGGTTGTTGTAATTGTTACAACAAATGGTGACTTATTGGGAAAAACTAGTTATCTCTAAGCTCAAGAGAAAATGAATTAAACTAGAACAAAGGGGGTTTTACCTTTAGATATCTCATACAATATACAGATCGAGGAACCCACATTAATCATCCAGAGGAAACATCAGAAGAAAATCTTGTTACCAGTGATATTCCACATAATTGTAGTGAGTGTTTATGGGTGCTTATTTCATGCATCCATAGTGAAACATAGGAGTAATGCCACATAAAAATGCTTACTAATCATTATATACTGGATTTTTTTCCTCATCTCTCTTTCCCAACATTTCTTCACTACCAACGAGTGTCCATAGCCCCAACAAATATGCCTTGGTATCATACAAGCATGGCCCTATTGTTAGTGAGCATCCATAGCCTCGACAAGTTCACTTGTAATTCCCACGCTTTTAGTAGTGCTTCCAACTTCCTTATGATTATGTTGTTCTTCCTTCACTTTTTAGATATATAATTTATGTATTTCTTTTGCAACATAGGTAAAGGTGGATAGGAAGCAAGGTGATACACAAGTTACTTTGATATGCTAGTCTCAGATGGAAGTTCATTCTCGTGGGTTCACAAACATGAGTCACATATGCATTATAATTAGGAGAATCATGGGTAGTATCAATGGATTTATGCAAAAGACATGAATTCAATACATTTAAAAAAAAAAGAGTAGAGCACAGGCACGTCATGAGGGGTGTCACATGTAGTGGAGATAACTAATAGAAACCACTTAAAGACATTGAATTTATAGGTCAAAATCTTTATGTTGGAATAGGTGAACCAGTTCCTGTTTTCTATACCATCATCATGTTAGGATATTTAGACACTTAGGATTTAGTTAAGATATATTTGGTATATTGTGTCATTAGGTAAAAGTGCATTTTCTAGTGTGTTTCTTTAGTATGCATTAGTATGCATTTATAGTTATGAAATTCGACGGTCACGATATGTTCCCGACATAGAGTGATATGATGGTTAATACTGTCCTCGATCTTAATGACCATTGATCTATGGCTTAACACCCGATTGGTTCATGATCTCTATTTAAAGAGCATGGAGGGTCATTTGTCAATGATCTGTTGTGATAAAATCTCTTGTAAAATCTCTCTGTAATTTTTTCTTAGCATTAATAAACTTCTCCAAGTGTTTGTGTTGGATGGGGCCATGGATGTTTCCCCGTAGGGGTTTTACCATGTGAAAACATCGGTGTGTTGATATTTAATGTGGTTTTGTGAGTGGTTACTTAAGGTGTTCATCCTCTATTGGAATACCTATGTTTTCGAACATGGTGTCAGAGCCTGTTTGAGGATGCACTCCTGCTGTAGATCGAGATCATGAAGCCGAGTTTCTTCATATCCATTTTCTGTCATTTACATACATTTACGAGTTGAGAGGACTATTCCATTGCATCCATAGCACTCGTTTCATTCAGGAACACTTTTTAATTTCACTTGAAAAGGTTTATGTTTGCCCAAGATACGACCATTACAGTCAGATCCAAAGGTATAAAGTTTGAATACGCATTTTTAAAATTTTTTGCGCAGAAGTATTTTGGTTTTATTACGGTTTTGAATTTTTTTATTTCTGAGTTACTACTCTTTTAGAGCTATGTATTCTCTTTTCCCTGTGCCTTGTGTGATCTCAAAAAATCAGAAACAGATAGGAAAAGGTGCATCTTCTGGGTAAGCTAACCGAGATCTAACCCTTGTTGTCATCGAGAAGCAAAAAAAATTTCTTGTATGAAAAGTGTTTTCTTTTAGCACACTCTCCAAGGCCGTCAACAACAACAACAAAAAAAAACAACACCCCCAATCCTCCTTCTCAACATTACAATATGTTTTGCTAGACCATTTGGTGAAAATTTGCCTTATTAAGTAAGAGGTCTTGAGTTCAAGTGTCTCTTTTGTTACTTTTTTTGAAAAAGTTCATGCTAAAATTGTAAACTGTATTTCACTTCAATTATAAAAGTGAATCACTATAAGTAGCTTTAATATTTTATTTTAGAGTTATTTATTTTGCATGCAAATTTTATTTGTAAAAGTGAGTCCCACTTCTCTTTATAAAAGTGGGTCACTTCATAAAGAAACTTACATTACCACCTGGTCCTTTGGTTACCGTTTATGCCTTTTTTAAAAAGGGCATAACTCTCACATCCGAAGTCCATTTTCAGTGCCGTTTTTTTTTAAACCACATAAATTTTCGAGCTCTTTCCATTCAGATCATCAGTTTCAGTTTTTAAATCTGTATTATTTGCATATTTAATATGGATTATACAAGTAATCTCTTACTTACCAGCACCAACTACTTCCAATGGAAATCCCATATGGGGGATTTATTAAGAAGTAAAGGCTTGTAACGGATTACCTTTGGAAAGGGAGAAACACCTACTGATGTTGATGATAAAGCCAAATGGGATAGTAGGAATGATGAAGCACGTGGATTAATCAGAATGTCCATATCTCTTGATTTAAGGTTCCACCTTTAATCAATCGATAAACCCAAAGAAGCTTGGGAAAATATTGAATTTGTGTTTGGTAAACACAATATCGTTTGATCACAACAGTTAGAAAATCAAGTACTAACTTTAAGTCCAAGTGATTTTTCTTGCATTAAAGACTATCTATCTAATTTTAAAACACTCAGAACTTTATGTGAAAAATGTAAGATAAAGATAGACGAAGATCGTTGCATCTATCTTATTCTTTCTAAGCTAGGTAGTGGATATTTTGTGTTTGTATCTAACTTTTATGCCATGCAAGAGGATCTAGAGGCACTTATCAAAAACCCATTCTTGAGAACTTTTGTGATTCTTTGATTAGAGAGAAAGATAATCTAGGACAACTTGGAGTGATCATCACTGTAGGTACCTCGAACAAAGCCTTATTTGTCCATAAGAAAGATAAACCCAAGAATCCCAAGAAGAAACATCCTCGCCACAACAAGAAATATAAGGGTCCCAAACCCACTCAGATAGCTTTTCCTCCTAATGGAGACAAAGGAGAAAAAAATAAAAATAATAATACTAACAAACATTGCAAATTTTGTGATAAAGATGATCATGATGAGTCCAAATGTTTCAAGAATATGGCAGCTTTAGAACCAGCGATGGAGAAGCACAACATCAATATTGATTATACTTCTTCTTCTTCTTCTCATGGACATGAACTTTCTTCTTCTGGTTTCTCCTTCAATACAAATTCTAATTCTACTTCTACTTATGATGAGTGGCTTATTCATTTTGGAGCATCCTATCATATGGCTAAGGATAGAGCCATATTTTCTACTCTAAATGAATGTAACACCAAACAAATATTTGTTGGTGATGATAGATCTCTTAGTGTTGAAGGATCTAGAACAGTTCAAGTAGAAAATGTTCATTTCAATGATGTATTATGTGTTCCAAGTCTTTCTTGTAACCTTCTATCAGTATATCAAATCACTCATTCGGGTGAAGGTAAAACCGTAGAGTTTTCACCTCACCAAGTTGTAATCAAGGATCTAAAATATCCTAAGCATGTTCTTGCAACTAGAATTGTTGATGATATTACCTGGTTGTACAAATTTGACAAATTTGGGTCATCATCTTTTTCATCAATTTTTGTTGCTCATAGCTATGACTTAAGAAAACTATGGCATGAGCGGTTTGGTCATCTAAACTATCGCTCATTGCAACAACTATGTAATCAACAGATGGTGATTGGTATTCCTCTTGTTTCATGCAGAGATGGTGCTTGTGCCGATTGTGTTCTCGGAAAACATCATCGGGACAGTTTTGACAAACCTGCCTCTTGGCATGCCTCGGGTCCTTTGCAGCTTGTTGATAGTGATTTGTGTGGTCCACTTTCTTATCCTTCTTTTTCTGGGTGCAAGCATTTCTTAACTTTCATTGATGACTTTTCCAAACGTACTTGGGTTTACTTCTTAAAACTTAAGAGTGAAGTTTTTGACAAGTTTTTGGCCTACAAGGCCCTTGTAGAAAAGAAATCTGGATATCAAATTCAAATGTTAAGAATAGATAATGGAGGTGAATATCTGAACAATAATTTTACAAGTTACTACACTACACATGGAATCCAAATGCAACACAATGTTCCATATACACCACAACAAAATGGTGTTGCTGAGAGAAAGAATCACACATTAAAAGAAATGGCTAATTGTATGATCCAATCTAAGGGATTAAGTCTAAAGTATTGGGTGGAAGCCATCAACTGTGCAAATTACATAGTAAATCACACTCCCACAAAGGCTCTTAAAAAAATAACACTGGAAGAAGCTTGGACTAAAATTAAACCATATGTAAGTCACTTCTCTGTATTTGGAAATATAGCATGGGCTCACATTCCTGATGAGAAAAGGAAAGCATTACAACCTAAAAGTGAGAAGTCTATATTTGTTGGTTATTCTAAAGATGTCAAAGGGTACAAGCTTCTTCAATCACATTGTAATGAAATTATTATTATAAGAGATGTTAAATTTGATGAAAATCTATTGTCCTATGAGACTAATTCAACGTTTGTGCCTTCTTTGGCCTGTGAGACTAATTCAGTGGTTGTGCCTTCTTCAGCCTACGAGCTATCTTCAGCGTTTGTTCCTTCTTATGATCTGGTTTCTTCTTCAGATGATGACAGTGAGGGCAGAAATCTACATCCACCTTCTCACCCTCCTCCAGATGAGTCCTTTGAATCTGAACCATCACCAGCTCCACCGCTTCCTAGATGGGTCTGTTCAACACAAGAAGCAATTCGTGATCTTGTCAATGATCCTTTAGATCAGCATCAGACACGTTCATAGTTCCAGTGAGCCTCTTCTCTTTTGGCTCAAGTTTCATAAACTCATGATCTAGAGACATTTGCAGAAGCTTTAGGTCATCTAGATTGGGATACATCAATGAATGAAGAGTATCATTCTTTAATGGAAAATTATACTTGGGATCTTGTACCTCTTCCAAAAGGAAGAGAACTTGTTAGATGCAAATGGGTCTACAGAACTAAGTATGCATCATATGGAAGTGTTGAAAGATACAAGGCTTGGTTAGTTGCCAAAGGATTTTCCCAAGTTGAAGGAATTGACTATAATGAAACCTTTTCCCCTGTAGAAAAAACGAATTCAATCCACCTTGTTCTTTCCCTTGCTACCTCACATAAATGGGAGGTCCATCAGATGGATGTTAAATCTTACTTATTGCATGGATATTTGCAAGAAGAAATCTACATGGAACAACCTCCTGGTTATGTCTAGAATGACTCTAGACTTGTTTGTCACCTCAATAAATCTCTTTATGGTCTCAAGCAAGCTCCCCGATTTTGGTATGCCAAAATGGACAACTTTCTTATTTCCACTGGATTCTCTAGATGCCATTCGGATCCTAATTTCTATACCAAGAAAGTAGGAAGCCATCTCATAATCATTGTCCTTTATGTTGATGATCTTATCCTTACTTGTAGTGACTCAAAACTTTTAAACCATGTGAAAACCATCCTTAAGAAGAAATTTGAAATTACAGACTTAGGATTTTTTCAGTATTTCCTTGGCCTCCAAGTTTTGCAAACCAATGAAGGAATTTTTCTTTCCTAGTCTAAGTATGCTCGTGACCTTCTTTGTCGCTTTCACATGGACGATTGTAAATGAACCCCTTCTCCCTTCCAGTCTAGAGTCAATATTACTGCCACATGTACTTCTCTTGAAGTTGATGCCACCCTGTACTATCAGTTAGTTGGTATCCTCTTATACTTGAATCATACTCGTCTTGATCTTTCCTTTGTTGTTGGTCTTGTTGCTTGGTATATGCAAACACCCCATGAAAGCCATTGGAAAGAAACTAAAAGGATACTTTGCTATGTCCGTGCTATAGTTCAGTTAGGGATACATTATAGTTTATGGGGGACTCCTTTATTGGTTGGTTTCACTGATTCAGATTGGACTGATGACCCTGATGATCAGAAGTCTACTGCAGGTTATGTTTTCAGCCTTGGTTCAGAACCTGTCACTTGGGCCTGTAAGAAACAACAAGCTATTGCAATTTCTTCAGCAGAAGTAGAGTACCGACTAGTGGTAAATGCAAGTTAGGAAGCTCTGTGGCTTCAACAGATCCTTTCAAAGTTTGGATTCCAGCACCCGCATCCAACTAGATTTTGGTGTGACAATCAGAGTTCCATCAAGCTCTCCAAATACCCAGATCAACATCAGCATAGAAAACACATTGAAACACACATGCACTTCATCAGAAAACTCATTCATGATCAAGTTATTGAAGTTCTCTTTTTCCCTATAGAAGATCAAGTTGCAGACATTTTCACAAAGTCTCTTACAGAAGCGAAGTTTTCCAAACTTTGATCTCTGTTAGGAGTTTAGGAAGTTGTCATTAAGGGGGGTAGGATCTAATGCCTCCTTCCTTCTCCTATTGTGTCACTATTGTAAATCCTTCAATCCTATCCCAAGTTTTTCTTAAGGGGGGATGTTAGGATATTTAGACACTTAGGAGTTAGTTAAGATCTACTTGGTCTATTGTGTCGTTAGGTAAAAGTGTGTTTTCTAGTGTGTTTCTTTAGTATGCATTTATAGTTAGGAAATCTGACGATCATGATATGTTCCCGACATAGAGTGATCTGACGATTCATACTCTCCTCGATATTAATGGCCATTTATCCATGGMTTAACACCCGATTGGTCCATGATCTCTA
Source organism: Picea engelmannii (assembly GCA_009831015.1). Lineage (NCBI taxonomy): Eukaryota > Viridiplantae > Streptophyta > Pinopsida > Pinales > Pinaceae > Picea > Picea engelmannii. Next base: position 297,906 of record ML782116.1, on the reverse strand, counting down.
TTTAAAGAGCATGGAGGGTCATTTTCTGATGATCGATTGTGAGAAACTCTCTTGTAAAATATCTCTGTAATATTTTTATTTGCATTAATAAACTGCTCCAAGTGGTCGCGTTGGTTGGGGTCATGGATGTTTCCCTGTAGGGGTTTTACCACGTGAAAACATCAGTGTGTTGATATTTGATCTGGTTATGTGAGTTGTTACTGAAGGTGTTTGTCCTTTGTTGGAATACCTATGTTGTCGAACACATCACTTATCAAGATAAACATTTATCCCAAGGCAACATGATTACTTCAAAATGGAAAGGAATTAAAGAAAAAGGAAATTTAATGAGTCAAACAGTCTTGGGTTCTTATTGATAAAAAAAAGGTTTTCTTGGAGTGGTGAAAAATAATTTATTCTAAACTGAAAAGTGCAAAAAGAAGAAAAATGAAACAAAGGCTTGGGAAAAAAAAAAACTAAGAGAAAAAGAAAATATGATTGGAGTGGAAATAGAGGAACTTGGGAAAAGGAAACAGAGAAAACTTAACTATGTACAAGGATAAATCACCATTAGTGAGTAGGAGAAGCACTTTTTGAGGATTTTTCCATTGAAAAGTAGATCCTCCTCATCTCCCTGCAAATTTCTAAGTCTAAAAGTTATGGGACCTATTTTCAGGTGAATCAGGTAGGGTCCTAACCAAAATTTCTAGAATTTGGTGTGTTTCCCCTTTAGTTCATTAGCTTTGTCCTATTTGAGAACAAGGCTTCCCTCATGAAATTATTTACTACCCACAACTAACTTGCCAAACCATTTTTTTATTATTTCTTGATCATGCGTTAGGTTCATCTTAGCTCTTTCCCTTTCTTCTTCCAATTTTAATAATGTGTTTAATCTCTCATGCATTACTGGGAAAGCCTTGTCTTGGGAATATTGGGACAATTACAAGGTGGGTAGGAAGGTATGGGTGGGCACAGTGGATTCTTATCCATAGAATAGGAAGAAAGGGGAGTTACTAATAGATGACTTGGGAGTCACTCTGTCAGCCCATAGGTCATTTTGAAGGGAGAGGTTCCAATTTCTTTGATGTTCATTGAAAATTTTCTTGAGGATTTTAATGAGGTTTTGATTAGTTGACTATGCTAAACCATTTCCTTGTGGGTAATAATTCATTGAATACTTAACCTTGGTATTTTGTTAAGTTCAGAGAAGAAAAATATTTGGCATTATCAAAGACTAATGATTGAGGAATCCCAAATCTAGTGATAATATGGGATTCAAGGAATGAAGTCACCTAGTTATCATTGATAATGTTTGATGGAATTGCTTTACTCCATCTAGTGAAATATTTGGTAGTGGTCAAAATGCATTTGTGAAGTTGGGAAGAGTTAGGATTAATCTCCCCGATTACGTCCAGTCCTCACTGATGAAAGGGGCATTTGTTGATGACAGGTTGTATGGTAAATGAAACATTTTTTCTCTCCCGACTGACATTTGGAATTGTTGGCATGTTATTTCATATACATGGGAATCCTTGAATAAATTGGTCTAGTAATAGTCATTTCTGAGTATTTTGTGAGGAGTGGTGTCTCCACTGTAATCTCCACCATCTGATCCATCATGAAGTTCAGATAATACCTTTTATGCAACCTTTGTTTCAAGACATCTCAATAAAACACCATCATAGTTTTTTCTTCATACAATTCCTTGGATGAGTTGATATTGATTTGAATTAATTCTAAGGGTCGTTTTATTCTTAGGATTTAGATAATGCGGGGATGGCCCATGATTTAAGTAATATTTCATTTTGTGAAACCATTGGTCTGAGTTGACAAGGATGTAACATATATCTCTTTCACAAATCTCCTGATCTTGATAAAAATCATCTTCATGTAATGCATCGCTCTTTGATTCCACAACTAATTTGCATATCCCCTAGCCTTTGACGATTTTTATAGGACTAATCTCTAGGTCGTACTCTTTTAAAGTTGTAATTCAATTTTCTCTCTTTTCTTGTAATTCTTTTTTAACCAGGAGATTCTTGACAGTAGGGTAAGGTACATTGACTTTGGTATTAGAATTGATCAAGAATGGACTGAAGTGTTTGATGGATTTAAATACAACATAGTATTTCTTATCTACTTATGGGTAGTTTAACTATGCTCCTTGTATCCCATAGCTCATAAAATCAACACAGAACTCATCTCCTTCCTGATTCTTCTATGTTAAAATAGGTACGAATGCGATGTTAGAAGAGAAGGTGTAGAGGATTAACTCTTGATTGAATTTTGGTCTTGATAATGTAGTTAATTGTTCTATGTCTTATTTGATCTTATCAAATGCTTCCTTTTCTTTAGATCCCCATATGAACTCGGCATTCTTTTTTATCATGTCTTGCATGGATTTTACTATCTCATAAAAAGTGGGGAAAAATCATCCAACAAAATTTATTCTTCCTAGGAATGACGGCATGGCATTCTTGTTGTGAGGGGGAGGAATCTTAGCAATTTATTCAGTTCTCTCAGATTCAATTTTCATACTATTCTTGGAAACAATGAAACCTAGTAGTTTTCCTTCATCAACAACAAAAATAGAATTTTTAGGGTTGAGAGAGATGCCATATCCTTTTCACTTGTTGAATACCTTTTTAAAATGAGTTATATGGTTTTTTATGTCCCTTGAGAATATAGTAACGTCATCAAGATACACTACAACACATTCTCCAAGTAGACCCTTGAAGGCGATATCCATAGCCCTCTGGAATTTTTCTCTGACATTGATGAGACCGAATGGCATATTCCTGTAAGCATATGTTCCCACTTAGTTTGGAAGGTTGTTTTTAGTTTATTATCATGGGCCACTAAGACTTGGTTATAACCAGAAAAATCGTCTAAAAGGGGGAGCATCTTAGAGCTGGATACACACTGCAAAATTTGTTCCATCGAAGGAATTGGGTAATTATTTTTCTCTAAGGCTTTATTTAGATTCTTTAAGTCAATATAGAGACTTATATCCCCATTATTTTTCCTTACTAGTACTAAGTTTTAAATCCACTGCATATGTCTGACTGGGAATATGATCTTGGTATCCAACAATTTATTCATTTCCTCTTTTACCTGAGGCTCAAGGCTGGGGTGCATCTTCCTCATCTTTTGTTGAAATGGTTTTTTTCTGGGGCTTCATAGGAATGATGTGTTGAATTATCTTAGTTTCACTTGTATTTATAGATTCATAGGTCTAGGAAATAATATATTTTTATTCCTTAAATAATTTTATGTAATATTTCTTTTCTTCAGGAGAGCAATTTATTCCAAGATTAATGTTTTCTGGAGTGGTATTTGTTCCCAAGTTCACCACTTCAAACTACATGGATGAAATATTGGTTTTGCAGTTGATGATTTTCTTTAATTTGTCCTAGAGATCATAGAACTTCTCCAATATCACTATATTCCTAGGGATACCGTAGGCTGAACCTAACAGGTTGTTCGATTGATCTAGATCAATAGTTTTTGGATTCACCATTTGGTCATGCTATCCTTCATCTATAATAGAATATTTGAAAGTATCTTTGAGATGCAAGACGTTGATAAGTTTTTGGTCATCGTCAAAGAATATCCAGTTAGTGACGTTGTCGGGAATTGAAGGCTTGTATATAAGTTCAATAGAGAGAGTGTCAGGCATTAATCCATCTGAGGGTATTAACCTAGACACCACATTGGCCAACAAATCAACTTCATGGTTTAGTGAATGAGGTACTCAACTAATATTAAATGTAGCAAAGTAATTGATTAGTTCCCAAACCTCAAGTTGATAATGTTTCAAATGACTTAAAAGATGATGAATGGTGTTCCTTACCTGTTTTATGATAGATTTAGAATCACCAAATACCTTTATTTTCTCATCTTTCAAATCTGCTTCCTTTCTTAATCTTTGCAATAAGGCCTCGTATTCGGAAATATTATTGGTGCATGGGAATTCTAGTATGCATGTGATTGATTTTTTTCTTCCTGTCAAGTTTTTCAATATGCAACCAATGCCTGCACCTTCTAAATATTTGGATCCATCAAAAAATAGTGTCCACATGTTAGGATCTTCTTTCTTTGTTACAATATTTGAATCTAAGTTTTCATATTTTTTTTTCGGTGGGGTTAGAATATTTAACCAACATTTCTAATCTGTCCCTAGAAACTATGTTCGGTTTTACATTAGAATATTTGTTAGTCTGATCTATTATATTATAGTTGGGCTCAAAAATTTGGGTACAATGAAGGATTCCATATTGTTCTTTCGATGCAGCTGTAAAATTACCAAAAAATGTTTCATATGAATAATTACCTAAAAATGAGTTAAACATTACCAGTTCATTTGGGTCATTCGGGTTGGTATCAACATGTTTCATATACCTTTCCTTGTCAATCCTGATCTAATTCATTTTACTGTTATGAGGGAGCCATAAATGAGACCAATCAGAATAAAAGTATCCATTCAACATAGCCAACCAAACCCGAATTAAAAGCATGCAATAGTTGTCAAGTATGTCTACCATTATTATATCAATAGTTTGAATAATTTTTGGATTAACAGACATCCTGGTCAATAATTGTTTCAACTCCCCAATAACTTTAACTCTGGTTTTGTCTAACTGAATAATTTGAATGTCAGATTGTTTAGGTTTGACATTAAAATTCTCATAGACCTTTAGGGGAATGCCATTATATGAGGCTCCTGAGTCTACCATGCAATTATGGGAATTCCTCTTAAGGATTTCAAAAGTAATGAGGAAAGGAGGGGTGGTATATTTGGATCTTTGACCAATTAGGGACACATTAGTCACTACTTGACTTTTAGATGGAGTGTTATTTTTAGAAGAACTTACCTTGGTTGTTCCCTTCTTTGTTCCAACATTAATTTCTTTTGTGCCAGAGGAAGCTTTCCCTTGGAGAGTTTTAATAAAATTTTCTTGAATTTGTGGAATCTTCATAAGCTTAAACAAGGAAATATTAGCTTTAGTCTTATTCATATCTTCTAGGAAATAATATTCCAACCTGGCCAGGGGTGTGGAAAACGAATTGGGTTTTGGTGTTTGATCAAACGTTTTAGGGTTGGAAGATGTGGTCTTGGAGGGATTGGGAGTAGTATTGGTCAAAGAATACAATTGTTTGGTAATGGGCATGGTGGGAGAAGTGGGATTAGTGGTACTGGGGGTGTCATCAGAAACATTCTTACTAAAAATTTGGTGGTAACATCATTTTGTGACATGTGCATTTCTTCAACTTGTTTTTCATCTCCACCATAAGTAATATCCCAACATGAATTGAACTATTTTTCTTCAGGATCTTGCGATTCTTGAGGTTTCTCTTGTTGTTCCTGATTTTCTTCTCCTTCTTCATCAACTTCAATCATATTCTCTATCACCCAAGTTTAGAGAGCCTAGAAAATATCTTCCATGTTAATGCCTTCTGTCTGAGAAGGGGTAGTTTTGTTGGTTGGAATCATGTTTTTATCATTCTTTGGGGGGGACCTTAAAAGCAAATTCTAGCTAGGAGATCTTTCTCCACCACCTTTTTTCAAGTCTATTAGATCGTTGGATAAATTCTTAATGATCATATAAATATATTCCATATCCATTGAATCAGAAGGCTTCTTATCTTCATTGGGTTTAGAAACAGACGGTTTACCCTTACCTTTATCTTTAGAAGACTTTGAGTTCGAAATTCCTTTTAAAATCATCATATTCTTCTCAAACTTAAGGGCCTCTTGGAAAGATTCTTCTAGAGTGCCTTTATTAGAGTTCTTTACATACATGGCTATAGAGAGAGGTAGACTGGAGGTGTATAATTCAATAGTTACATCTTCACTGGGTTTAGAGTCACATGGGATTCATTTTAACAGAGTAATAAAATGTTGATTGTAATCAGTAACCAATTCTTTTGAATCCATCTTGAATCTCAAGAGTTCTAGAACTCAGGTGGCTGATGTCTTATTTTTCCCAAACTTCGAGAGAAAAGTGGTTTCAAAAATTCTCCAATTGGTAATGGAGGATTCTTCTAGGGAGAAACACCAGGTTGAATCTTTCTCTTAAAATGTAAGAGGAAACAAATGATAGACGACATATTCATGTCAAATGCTCTATAATCTAATAGCCAACAAGAATTTATTCACATGATTTTCAGTTGAATCCTTTTTGTCAGGATCAAATTTCGGTACGAATTTCTCAGGGTGTTTGGGCATGTCATGTTGACTCCTCGGTACAACCACTGTGTTAGCTAACAACCACGGTTCATAAGGAGGTAGATTTTGATTCGAATTTTCTCCAACCATGTTTGGGGGTTGATATACAATAATGTGATGTGGGTTATCTTCGAATTCACTTTCAGAATCGTATATTTCTTCAGAGTTTTCCTATGACTTGTTTCTTGGGGTGTAAGATGGTGATTTGGGAGGACAGGGAGGCCTACCTCCTTCTCCACCAACTAACAAATGATATTCAAGGTCAAAGTTGGAGGTCTCTGCTAAATCGAAGGTGTCTTCAGGAACGTGATATTTAAAGGTTCCAGCTGAAGGGTCTCCTCGATAGAAGTTTGGGTCATTGAAGTAGGGATCCATATATCGAAGGTACTTATGATTTTTCGACAGAGAGTAATCTAAGGGTAGTTTTCTGTTATGCCTACTAAGTTTTATAATCAAGGCATGGTTGGTATGTTCAATTGAGTTTGTGGAGAAGAAAAGGAAATTTATTGATGAGTGGAAGTTCAGTGAGTGCTAACCTAGGCTGGCGTGTTCACATCATACTCTAGGGGAAGGAAAGTGTGTTCAGAGAAAATTGGTGGGAATCACTTGACAAGGGAATGTTTACCCGTGGGACAAAACAAGAAGGGTTTGAGATTCTATTTCCATCGATTCAGTTTCATGGTCCTCCTTCTAGTGCCATTTATGTTGACGATTCAAAATGGCCCGCTCAATCAGATGAGGGAAAACGAACGATGGTAGGTCCCAATTAGACCCATTCTCATTTGAGGTAAAGTTTATGACCATATTTTGGATTGGTTACAAATCTAACTAATATACTAACTAAATATGAATTTGAGAACCAAAGGTTCTCAGATGAATGAAAAATAAAAATCCTAACTAAGATGAGTGATTACAAAACTAGGATGCATATTCTAGTCTATTCTAAACTAATCTACCCTGATCAGGAGTGAGATAAAAGATGTGTGTTGGGTTATTTTTTCCACTTGGGTTAGAAACAAGAGGTCCCTTAATTATCTAGTTAGCCTAGCAAGACAACACGACAGTTTGTTAGTTGATCAGAGGCTCAACTAACTAGAAAACAAGAAAGAGAGAACAAAGAAATAAAATTAAACTAAGCATGTAACAACTAAAATTGATGCAAGAAAGAGACACAGGGAATAGATAGAAAATGAGACTGATCTTCAAATTGATAAAACCTAGGAGAAATATGGAAACTTGTGATTCCCCTCTTCCTACTCAAGAATTCTCTTGAGTCCTCAAATACAAAGCTTTCTCTCTTATAACAATGCATGAAAATGAAAATACAATGGTGAATAATTGATTATTGAACTTGTCAAGAGGAGAGAGGTGAAACACTTGATATGAATGATAAAAGAGCTCTAGGAGAAATATGGCTTCTAAAAGACAATTTGAACAACATAACAATACTCAAATTGCTTCTTCTTATTTGCATACAATGGTCCTCTATTTATAGGAGGATGGTAATCTCTTTCCAAACTAGTTTCAAATGTGAATGGGAGGCCTTTGGAGGTACCTCCCATCCCTTTCAGTGATCTCAAGGAATAATTTTGGGGAAATTTTGGGTATGGGGATGTTGTCCCTTGACCATTTTTTGAGGAACCTTGGTCTTTTTTGACCATTTTGGGACTTCGACAGGCTGTCAAAGGTGGAGCGCAAGTCGAAGCGGAGATCACGGGATCTCGGCCCCTTTTTAGGTATTTTTGGGTTTTGGTCTTATGTAATGGGTATGGGGATGTCGGCCCATGGGTTTACCCATTCTTAGGCCTATCTTGTAATGTATAAATAGAAATTTAGGTGATGTAAGTAAAGGCATGCAACTGTGTGATGCTAAGTGCTAAGTGCAAGTGATAGTTGTACATGCTTTGTGCATGATGTGTGAGACTTGCAAGGCTAAGTGCAAGTGGCTGTTAGAGATTGAGTAAAGGCTTTGTGCTATAACCTAGCTTGTGGAAGGAGGATTTGGTGAGGTGCACGCAGTTCTCCTATCCTATGCGGAGTAGGATTATGTGGCTCTGTACATGTAAGAAGATTAATAGAAGATAATAAAGAAGACAAAGAGTTGGTGGACGTAGCCCGAGGGTGGGGGTGAACCACGTATATCTTGTGTTATGAATGCTTTGTGATTTAAGATTGCTCTCTTGTTTATTTGATTTAATTCTTAGTGCACAGTTAGATGATAGATGAATCTGATATGATAGCTTAGTGTTGAATAATGTGAACGAATGATATATATGATCTTTGTTGGTATGCTTAGTGCTTGAATCCATTGGATCTGTGTGAATGCTGCATTGATCTGTTATTAGGGTTTAGCTGCACTATAAACTATACTGAATATTGATGAATTGTAATTGCTAAGTTCTATGTTAAGGTGTTACAATCACAGATCTGTGTCCCAGCTAAGGTTGCAAACATCTGAGTCCTGCAACCACCCCTGCCTCTACCTTGGGTGAGCCTTCATTTGCTTCACAAGTGTTTCCAAAAGGGTTGGTAGTTAATGTTTTGTTGGTGCGTTGTTGTAGCATTGAACCCCAAGTCTTCCCCTGTGACAACAAATGGTTCCATTGCTGTGACTGAATTGTGATTGCTGGGAACTAAGGAAGAAGAAGCTCTCTATGAAAATATAACCTAAATTTGTGAAAGCTCCATGCGTAGATTTTTTGCCTTGGTGCCCAGTACTCTACTTGGATTGTGAAGATCTGTGCTAAGAAGAGAAGTCTGATCTGAAGAAAAGTGGTAATATCTTGAATCTTTGTGCTCTGAGAAAGGTAAGAATAGTGAGAAGTTTTGATTGAAAAGATAAGATAAGTAGAATTTTTTTTTTCAAAAATATGGATCTAGGTATGTTTGATAAATTTTGTCCTAGCCTAAAAAATAGGGCACGACTAGAAGAAAGAAGATTTGATATGAGTATATCTGATAAGAATAATGAAAGATGTGTTATTCCTATGCATAGAAAGAATGTCTGGACTAACAAATGGATGTAGGCTCCTAGAAATAATTTTTTGTAGGTTAGCTACCATGATCCTAGTGCGCAGAACAAGAAAGGATGGGGATCATTTAAGAGAAAGACAGGATTAACTCTTTGTTACAGTTGCAGAAGACCGAGACATCTTGCTAAGGAATCCCTTGGTAGAAGACCCAGTTGTCTTTGTTGTAAAGATATGGATCATGAAGTTCTGGATTTCCCTAGAATGATTGCTAAGGTTGAAATAATGAATATGAGACAAAAAAACCCTGAGGAAGGTCAAGAAACTAAGATCATGGAAGAACCCCAGAAAGAATCAAAAATGATACTATTGCAAATGAAATAAACCCTGAATGACCACAAAAACATCAACTTACCAAAGATCTTCAAAGAAAAAGAATGCATAGAAACAATAATAGGAGACTTCAACATTGATTGTGTTCTGGATGAGGAAACACAGGTGAATATGATGATAGAAAGAATGTGGGAAATTTTAGGAAATCCTTCTATGATTCCTTCATTGGGAGGAATAGGATTATTTAGAGGAAATTTGATAACCCTATGTGGAAGTCTTACCCATATATCTATGAGTGCTCATGGAACCTCAACAAAAGAAGATTTTGAGGTTGTTAAATTTATTGAGAACAATGCATTGCCTAGCAGAAGGTCCACACCATTCAGAGTAGAGTCATTGAAGTAACTTAGAGGCTCCAACCAATATAGGACGAGGCTTTCCAACTATTCATAGAGATCAAAGGTTGAGAAGAAGAACTGGAGAAAGTTGTCACTACAGCTGAACAACGCTTAGAGGGACCTCTCAACAAAGCAATAATCCAAGAGTTTGTTGAGCAGGAGGATGTGACACAACAAGAGGTCAAAGCCGCTCGATCCAAGCTCGAGGATTTTGAGGCAGAGCTACCCAGATCAGAGTTACTCGAGATGAGTCATAGGTGAGCATTGGGGGCCTGTTGGCCCTTGACTAAGTTTTGAGGACCCTTGGTCATTTTTGACCATTTTGGGACTTCGACAGGCTGTCGAAGGCAGAGCGCAAGTCGAAGCGGAGATCGTGGGATCTCAGTCCCTTTTTAGGGATTTTTTGGTTTTGGGATTATGTAATGGGTATGGGGATGTTGGCCCATGGGTTTACCCATACTTAGGCCTATATTGTGATGTATAAATAGAAAGAAAGGTGATGTAAGTAAAGGCACGCAAGTGTGTGATGCTAAGTGCTAAGTGCAAGTGATAGTTGTACATGCTTTGTGCATGATGTGGGAGACTTGCAAGGCTAATTGCAAGTGACTGTTATAGATTGAGTAAAGGATTTGTGTTTTAGCCTAGCTCGGGGAATGAGGATATGGCGAGGTGCACGTAGATCTCCTGTCCTATGCAGAGTAGGATTTTTTGGCTCTATGCATGTAAGAATATTAATAGAAGATAATAAAGAAGATGAAGAGTTGGTGGATGTAGCCCCAGGGTGTGGGTGAACCGCGTATATCCTGTGTTATGAATGCTTTGTGCTTTATGATTTCTCTCTTGTTTATGTGATTTAATTCTTAGTGAGAAGTTAGATGATAGATGAATCTGATATGATAGCTTAGTGCTCAATAACGTGAACAAATGCTAGATCTGATCTCTGTTGGTATGCTTAGTGCTTGAATCCATTGGATATGTGTGAATGTTATGTTGATCTGTTGTTAGGGCTTAGCTGCATTGTAAACTAGAATGAATATTGATGAATTGTAATTGATATGTGCTATGTTAAGGTGTTACAAGCATAGATCTCTGTCCTAGCTAAGGTTGCAGACATATGAGTCCTGTAACCACTCCTTCCTATACCTCAGGTGAGACTTCATCTGCTTCGCAGGTGTTTTCTAAAGGGCCGATATTTTGGGTTTTGTTGGTATGCTATTGTAGCATTGAACCCCAGGTCTTCCCCTGTGCCAATAGGGGGAGATCCACTCCATCCAAGAAGTGGTTGAGGCCTGACCAAAATCATCAATGTGTTGTTTCCACATCTATGTGAGTTTTCCAATTGTTAGTTGTATGGGTCGCGCAGTGTGCATGTTATACGCCATGTTATCTTGCAGGGATGTGCATGTGTTGATTGTGTTGAATACACAGGAAACTTCAGAAACTCTTTTGTATAGTTTTGTGCTTATTTTTCCAAACTGAGTCTAATCCTTCCACAATTATTGGTAGTATGTTGTGCTTGTGATGATTATTTGGTGAGCACTTTTTTGGTGATAAAAAATGCCCCCTGATGTGTGAGGTTAGGAGAATACGTATAGCCGAAATACATCATCATGTATTTTGGTGATCCCGTCATTGTATAAAATCACAAGAGAAATTTGTACTGAGGGATGGTGAGAGAAATTCGTTGGAGGGAGAGAGGAAAAAAATGTATGTACCAGTTATTCTTCAAAAAAAAAAAAAAATTGTATAGATGACGGTGGTATGTCCCATGCTCGTGTCATGAAACCATAAAGGGATAAAAATAACTGAAACTACTAACGAAGTAGATATTTGCAGTGCCCTCGGGGGAATCATAAACAACAGATAAAGGTTCTAATGACTGAATTGGCTTTGCATCTAGTGGTGAATGAATCGAAGGCATTGATGGCCTATGAAATTAAGAGGTTTTCAGTTTCTACTGAAAACTATAATGGTCACATAGTAATATCCATTATAACATGAAGCTATGCTTGATTCAAATGTTATGGGGATCAACGCCATCAGAGAGCAATGGGGAATCTTTCTATTTCGTTTGATACTACTCATTAATGGTGGTATGAGAGCCAATATACTTCCACCTTCTTGGAACTTGGTGTTGATGTCGATAGGGAAGGAGGCACAACTACAAGAAGTAGAGAGATTATTGACATCGATTGATCAAAATGGTGTTAGAAACTGTATTGGTTAAGGTGAATGGGATGATAATCATGAACGATGTCTGGAATATAGGGAATTTAAGAACTTCCTTTGGTTGGGGGATGTCTATGGATGGAAACAACCATGAAACATGACCTTGTGTGAGGGGGATGGCTAGATATGGGGCACAACTATTCTGAATGGGTGAGACTATAAGGAGATGTAAAATAGGTCAAAATAAAGCGATGTGGGAAATGGGTGTCTGTAATGGTCAGAATTTCATTTAGGGTACAAATATCTTGTAGAGGTAATGAGGGAAGTAAAAACTCCCCAACCAAGGGATACATGGGTTTTTGTGTGCCAAGGAAAAACATCATCATCTACGATGACCAAAATATATTGTACTTCCTAGAATTGAAAGAATATTTATACAATTACCAAATGAATAAATAATGCGGTTGCAAGTACATGGACATAAATGGGTGCCCCAGTGAAGTATGTCTCAACTGGTATAATGTGTGAGTAAATACTAGTGGAGGGTGGTTTCCCCATTGGTTAGTTTCTGTACCGGGTAGAAGAATGTAGGATGAGCTTGCAAATGGCAAAGTAGTGGTGCATGAAACAGAGGGTAAATGATAATGCGAAGGTGCATTTAATATAACCAAGAACATCATGTGGGAGTCCATAATGGGGTGGCTAGAATGATGATGAGGAAGAAGTATGAGTTTCTTACTTTGGGGTGTAACACTACCATGACTCTCGATCCTAATTGATAGAATAGCATGAGTGTCAATATGCGGAGGGGTAAATATATGTGGTACAACTCATGGAGGTGAGAATTCTATTGATTGAGAGTACCTGAATGAAATGGAGGTGATGGTACTGCAGATCCAGGTGTTGGGATCCTAAGGATACATTTCAAGGGGTGTAACTAGGATATGCAACTATTTCCAAAGGGCGTGAGTGCATTCTAGTTTTGAACATATACCTAAAGGGGCCATAAGGTGGCCAAGACTGAATGGGTTGTATATTGTTGTACCAAGTACATTCACACACAAACATCAAATACCGAAAGTAAAAAATATCTAATTATAAAGAAAATATCACAGTTATTTGATATAAATGATAGTGAGCAAGCGTACCTGATATTTTGACATTGGTGGGAAAAATGGTCCCTTGATGAAAATTTTGGGTGCCCCTGGGAGGAGGGCAAGGAACAATGAGTTCCTAGAAGAGGTAATCCTTAAAGGAGGGTAGGGTATGATGAGTTCCTATAAATAGGCACTCCCTAAGGTAGCCCAAGGAACCATCAGTTCATGAAAAATGAACTCCTTAAAGGAGGTTGTGGAACAATGATTTCTTGGAAAAAAGAACTCTCTAAGGGAGGCTACAAAAAAATGGGTTCTTGATAAATGAACTCCTTAAAGGAGGCCATGGAAAAATGGGTTCCTGAGAAAGGGAATCCTTGAAGGAGGCCATGGAACCATGGTTTCCTACAAAAGTAACTCTCTAAGGGAGGCCATAGAACAATGGGTTCATAACAAAGGCACTCCTTGAAGGAGGTTGGAGAACCATGGGTTCCTAAAAAAGGAAATCCCTAAGGGAGGCCACAAAACAATGGTTTCCTGAGAAAGGAACTCCCTGAAGGAGGTCAGGGAACCATGGGTTATCGAAAAAGGAACTCCCTAAGGGAGGTGATGGCATAGGGGCAGACCCAGTGTTCAGCTCCAAGAGTGCACCGACAAGCTATAAACACTGTCCCTTTTAGCAACACCTGCGAGGCATATGCAGTCTCACCCAAAGTAGATATGGGGGGTTGCGGGACACAGATGTCTACAACCAAGGAAATAAAAAGTGGATCCAATACAAGAACAACAAAACATCTAGATGTTAGTTATCAACATAGTCCTACCTCGCACATTTAGCTGTCAGATCTAACACATGAATGTAATAACAATATATCAAGAACAACAGAACACCACATCAATCACACACAACACCAAGACATACATGTTTCACCCTCTCCCTAGGGATATATTGTTCTTATATGCATTCTTAGCTAGAATATCTTCTCTCTTTCTCTCTTTCTTCCCTCCCTGTGCAGTCAGATACACATTTGATCTTCGCACCCAGCTGAAAATCTTACAATACAGACTTACCTCACTCCTCAATGCTTCTCTTTCTCACTACAGTAATCACTCCTTACAATAACAAACTTGGAACAAACAATAACAACAACAACAACCCATCCTAGGTCCTCCTAACCTTTATTTATACATTACAATAGCTCACCTATAGCCTTAGGCCAAAACCTAAGTGTCAAAACCCTAGGTGTCTAAAACCCTAGGTCAACTTGACCCATGTTTTCAGGGCTTTGCCAACCTATCTTTCCTTCCTTATCACGCGGTGCTCCAAAGCATCCAACAGTGGATTTTTTCTCTTGCTTAGTTTTCCACGATCCATATTCCTTGTTGATCTGTCATCCTCAATCTCCTCGTCCAATGGATTGATTTCTCGTCGCTCTGTATTTTTTGTTGTTCTGCTCACTTCGACCTAGTATCAGTCACTATGTCTTCCACGCAGTTCTCATTCCGTCTTTTCTTCCTTACTCTTCACTTACTTCCATACCCAAGGGCCAACAGGCCCCCAATACTCACCTATGACTCGTCCCAAGGAACTTCATATATGAACCTTCTAATTTTCTTCGTCTTCAAGCTACACAGAGAAACCTATGCTTTCTGTTCTTTCATTCCCCACTGTGTGCAAACTGTCTTTCCTGTGTTTGGTACCCAGTTTCAACTACACCTGGTACCTGGACCCTTTTGCTTATGCTTTTAGTGAGTGTTTATAGGCAGTTGGTTGTCATAGTACAGTTTCAACCGGCTCTCATTCACCAAACCTTCCTTCCATTCTCCATTCAAGGTATTCAATTGTGCAACTCCTCATTCTATGACATAGACAACCTCATATGGCCCCAACCAATATGTTCTAAACTTTTCTGAATGCTTCATGAATTTGTTGTCGTATATCAGTACCAAATCTCCTTGCTTAAATGCCTTCTTCTTGATGTATCTATCATGGTAGGCATTTTATCTTTCCTTATGTACCTACTGATGGAATCCTGCAATAAATTTGTCTTCTTCTAGTTCAACCAACTGCGTGAACCTCTCTTGAACAATGCCAGTGTCATCCATATCTGTAAAGGCTTTGATTCTTAAGCTTGGGACCAAATATTCCATTGGGACAACTGCTTTGATACCATAAACCAACTTAAAGGGGGTCTGCA
This sequence comes from Picea engelmannii, assembly GCA_009831015.1. NCBI lineage: Eukaryota > Viridiplantae > Streptophyta > Pinopsida > Pinales > Pinaceae > Picea > Picea engelmannii. The sequence continues at coordinate 282,537 of ML782116.1, read as the reverse complement.
TTGTTAGATTCTTGCAAGTGGTTCTATAGGCCCATAGTACTGTTGGTACTCTTAAATCCCAGTCATCCCTTTTCACACTGCAAATCTTCTTCAAGGCTGTCTCCAAGATCTTAGTGAATGATTCAAGTGTCCCATTCACTTGCGGGTGGTAGGGTGTGCTCTTCTGATGATGAACTGCAAATTCCCCGGTCAAGGATTCAATGGTCTTATTAATAAAATGTGTTCCTTGATCACTCATAAGGATCTTCGGGCATCCAAACCTAGTTATGATGTCATCGAATATGAATCGTGCAGTTGTAGTTTCACTACAGTCTCTAACTTCTCTTGCTTCGACCCATCTGGTCAAGTACCCTGTCGCAGTGATTATGTATCTGGCTCCTGTGCACTTGCCTGGTGGGTTTATAGGTTCCACGAAGTCAATGGCCCATTTCTCAAATGCTTGTAGGGTCATTTGTGGTGCTAAAGGAATTTAATCTCTTCTGGATGGTTTCCCAACTCTTTGGCATACATCACAGGCTCTGTAATAGTCCTTAGCATCTTTGTGTAAGGTAGTCCATTAGAGGCCAGCTCTAAGAACCTTCTGCATTGTTTCTTTTCCTGTGTAGTTTCCTCCTGCGATGCCTTCATGAGATTCTGTGAGGATCAATGGTCGCTCTGCCTCCATAAAACACCTCCTAAATATCTCATCAGGTCCCATCTTGTATAGTTGTCCAACTATAAGTGAAAATTCTGCAGCGCGCACGACCAAATGTTTCTTCTGGATGATTGTATATTCACTAGGTTCCATTCCTTTTGACATGAACTGGACTATCTCCATGAAGTGATCATCAATATTTCTAATGGCCAGCAACTGTGCATCCAACAGTGTATCCTCCAAACTAGCAGTCTCTTCTCCATGTTCCAACCTCGACAAGTTGTCAGGACCTTTGTTCATTCTTCCTGGCTTAACCACAATCTCAAAATTATATTCCTAAAATAGAAGAAGCCATCTACATATTCTCCCCCCCAACACTGGCTTGTTGAAAAGGTATTTCAATACGGAGTGATCAATAAACATTTTAAAGTGTCCTCCCAACAAGTAGTGGTGAAACTTCTGCAGCGCATACACCATGGATAACCCTTCTCTCTTGGTGGTGGTGTAATTAATCTCAGCTGTTGATAGCTTCCTGCTAGAAAATTCTAACGAGTGGTCAATGTCTCCAGCTCTTGGTTGTTCTAAAACAACTCCTAATGCAATAGAAGATGCATCAACATCCATGTGAAATTCCTTTCTCCAATCTGGGAAAACTAGAATAGGCGTAGTAACCATTTTTTGTTTCAGTGTGTCGAAGCTCTGCTGTCATGCTTTTGTCCAATGAAACTGACAGTATTTTTTCAAAAGCTTCTCCATGGGTGTTGTGTTCTATGCATAGCCTTTAATTAACTTCATGTAGTATCCAGTGTGTCCCAACGCAGTGTGCAGCTGTTTGAATGAAGTAGGAGGTGGCAGATCAACTATAATGGCAATCTTAGATGGGTCTATCAGAAGTCCCTTCTTACACACAATATGGCCTAACAACACTCCAAAGGGTGAAAAGAAGATGAAATTATTTAGGTTCAAGGGAATATGACACTGACTACACTTATCCAACATTAGTCTTAAACATTCAATATGATTTTGTAATAAGCTAAAAATAGTCCAATCATCAAAATATGCTTCTAGAAATTTATGTAAAAACTCGAATGCTTCGACCACTACCCTGGAAAAGATGGTTGTGACATTGTTCAATCCAAATGACATCACTGTATACTGGTAGGATCCCCATTCTTTTGAAAATGTGGTCTTATGGTGATCTTCCTTGGCAATCCTGATCTGATGGTATCTTGGAAATCCATCTGTAAAAGAATATACCTCTTGTCCTCCTACATTATCTAAGAATTCATCAGTAAATGGTGTAGGGAATGGGTCATGCAAACACGAATCATTCATCTTCCTGAGATCTACATAGATCCTGATCTCTATGGTCTTTTTATCCTACACCACCATAGGGCTAATCCATTCTGACTCTTCAACAAGTTTTATGATTCCTGCCTCCAACATTCTGTCGAGTTCAATCTTCACTTTCTCCTTATATTTAGGGTTCAATATGTAGGGTCTCTGTTTAAATATCCTTGCATATGGTTTCAAAGGGATCCTCATCTCTCCCATGGGCCCTTTAATTCTCTTCATATCAGTGAACTTGTTTGGAAACAATTCTTGATATTCAAGCAATAACTCTCTGATTTTTCCAATAGTGGCGGCATCCCAATAATCTCCAACATTTGCAAGATTTGGTGTTTTCTTTGTTCCAATATTGAATTTTTTTATTTTAATTGGTTGTCCAATGAAAGATAGCTCAATTCCTGGTCCTTATATGTATCCTTGGACTTATGTTTCGACGATGTTCACCTTCCTAGTATCATCGTCTTCGTCGACATTGATATTGTAACAGCCTTGCAGTTTCTGGAGAGGCACAATCCATTTGTCCTCTTATTTTTTCAAAGGGAGGCTAGGTTCCTCCTCAAATACTTTTTGTATTGCAATCTGTAACGCTTGATCCACTGTAGGATATTGGATTTCAAACAAAAAGGTAGTTACAAATTTCTGGGTCATACCTTCTCAATCTGCAGTGATGAGGCGCAGTTCTTCTTGAAGATACCAGTTGATAGGGGTTGTGTCCAGTGTGTTGATGAATTTGTGCACCCACTTCTCTTGAGGAATGTTGTTCTAGGCTTCCTCACAATTTCTCACATGGTCCTTCAGACATCTTCGACCTGTGTACCTAACTTCGCAACCTTCTACTTGCTCTGAAAATCATGCTGTCATCAAAGTGTGACATTGTACCCAGTCTGTTATGTTGTTTTTGTGTGTCCCCCACCATATTTCTGTGGTTGCTTTCAAGGCCTCATCCATTTCCACCAATCTTTGTTGTGTTGGTACAATTTCTTCAAAGTCCAACAACAATTCTTCTAAATGATTTAGACCATCAAAGGTGGGCAAGTTACTCACTATTATGTCGATCCAACGAAATTCTTGGGTTAATCTAGCACATATCCTTGTAGATACTTCATACATTTTGTTCTACCAGTTCTCCAGTGCTGCTTCTGAATCTGATGAACATGCGATGTCACTTTTCCAACTTAGGTTCCCATCTGTCGTAGGATTAATGTAATCCTATTGTCTGGTTGTTAATTCGTATATGTTTTCTAGTTCATATGAGAAATCTTCCTCTCTGATGGGCTCTATGTATCTATGAATTTCATCGAGATCCAAAGTTGCAATGACCCTAAGTCCATCTCCTTCAAACCTCATTCTTATTTTATTTAAATCAACCACAGTGGAATTATTGAAAGCCCAATCAATTCCTAACAACATAGGGTAAGGAAAAATATCATCAACTATCTCAATCACCTTGAAGTCTGCAAACATCCTTACTCCATCGATGTCTACAGAGACATGTTCCAATCTTCTAAAGGGGCTTACAGCTTGTTGATTATCCATAATAAGCCTGATAGGGGAATATATCAACTTAGGTTTTCCCATCAGTGCCCAGGTCTGCTTCATCATGACATTGACCTCCAACCCTAATTAGAGGACCACATAGTCAATATCATACTCTCCAATTTGAGCATTCAGGTGTAGTTCCTTATTTGTCCTTCTCTTTTTAGAGAATTGGTGTACTACTCTATTCAGCAAGGGATCTATCTTTCCTAGCTCGTACTATCTGATTAAATTTTGTAGCTCTTGTACAATGCTTTCATCCTGAATCAACTTAATACAAGTATATAAGAATTCCATGAGCTTGCTTAACTCTTTCCCTTCTCCTAGCAGAGAAGACTGATTGAATGCTAGAGGAATTCCACATTCTCTTACTTATAGTCATGTCTTTGATGAAGAACCTTGGTCTCTCCCAAATTCTTTTCTTTCCTCCTCAAATATTTATTTTTATTTCTTTGCATCAAAAACTCATGTCTTCGCTGCAGCTTTCCTGAATATTGATTCTTTTGTAGTCTTTCCTTCGGTAGCTTTGTCTTCTCTTGTAACAACGCCTCCTCTAGTGATAACAACAACTCTAGGGTCCTCTCCATGAGGTTCAACGTATATTAGTTGCACTTGCGGGTTCTGTTGAGGTCCTTGTCTCTCCTAAAGTTTGGCTAGCAGCACAGGACAATCTTCGATAACATGTTCGAATGAGTTGCAGTAGCTGCAAGTGGTACAAGGGTTTTTATAGTCCCTTGCTAAGTGTCCTGGATACGCGCAGTTATAAAAAATTATTTGGCCCCTACCTGAACCCATACCTCCTCTTCGTCCTCTTCCTTTGAATCCACCGTGAGGGTTGAATTTTCCTCTTCGTGGAGAATTATATTGCGTAGTGTTTCCTTATTATTGTAATTTTCCTTGAATTTTGTATATATCCCTTGACCTTTCATGCATGAGGTCATAGGCCCTACAATCCCTATCATCATGCCCCACCAACTTACATAATGTGCAATACAGATTTGTGGGTGTCTGAACATATTTTTTCATGTAGTAGCATTCACCAGGGTGATGTCTATTTCTACACACCTCGCACCATCGTAAGCTAACTTTATTTAAAGGAATCAAGGCTACAGATGCCAAATACTCATGAAATAGGGAACAATTCTCCTTTTCATGGCCTTCTGATTTGCATCTAATGCACCATATATATTCTCTTTTATCGTTTCCCTTTTCTTTCTTCATATCTTCGACCTGCAAAGATAAACTAGTTAGTTGACTCAATATTTGACTCATACCTTAGCTGAATTCTCCCATAGGGTCTGATTCTAACTTCATGGAAATCTCTAGCACCTCTGCTTATGAAGCAATATTCTTTTGCATCAGAGGAACTCTGAAGCGTGGTAAGAGGACAACAATGAACCACTCCTTGTTCTTCTTATCTAGGATATGAAAACTCAAATGTCCTATCAAGGTCTTAAATCTTTGATCAAACTCCCACACAAGTTCAACTATTCTCTTCTTGATTTATTTTAGTTTTGTAATGCACTGCGAATCTGACTTAGGTTTCTTGAATTCATAAATTAGTGCAGTCTTAATGACATTCAACAGTTTAGGTGTAGCTCCTTGGACAAATTTCATGTACCATCTCAGTGCCCGATCTCTCAGGGTAGTACTAAACTGATCTCATTTAACATCTTCATCTGTGACATTTTTAATACTCCACACAGCTTCACATAGAAACTAGTGTTGATCAAGATCTTCAGATCCATCTCCTCTGAAGGTGGGTAACCTCATCTCATCTTCCATAGATATTCCTAGGTTTCTTGACTGAATATCTGGTGGACTGCTAGTGACAGTGATCTAAGTGCTCTGGTGACTTTGATTACTTTTATTTCCTAATGCTGCTAAAACAACAGGAGGAGTAATAGTACTTACTTCAATAGTCGGCGTGGTTACTAAAGTTTTTGGCTCTTCTCGACGAGGTTCTTCAACTTTCCCTTCCTCTGCCCTAGCGGATTTTGAATGCTCTTCATCTATCAGATATTCCTATTCTCCACTGTAGAAACCCTCATCCCCGTAGTTCTTCTTAAATAGGTTCGCAAGAGGAACTTCTCTTAACACTCTCCCACTATGCATATGTCCATCCTCTGTGTCATTGTCACTGTCCGATTTCTTGAACATTAGCCTTTTCCAATCCGACTAACTATATTACCTTTAAGTTGTTCTTCTCATGCAATAGCATCTTTATCTTCAACTTTAAAAAGTGTAAAAAGTTTCCTCTAGGTCCCTTAAAGAAATACCTCTCGGCTTGGCTATATGACTCCACTTTATCAACATCAAACTCAGTGACGTACCCTCCAATGGTGCTATCAAACCAGTGATCTACTCCTCTTGACACAACGTTATCAACTCTCTTAATATTATTGATCAACATCGACGTCCAAACCATAAGGGTTATAGATCTGATCTCAAACTAGGTATCTGCTAACCTAGCTAGCCACTCATATAGCACCTGATGGATTCCTCCAAAGAAAATATTGTGTATATCAGTAAAGATATATCTTCCCAACCAATCCTCTATACTAAGATTAGGGTTCTTGTTCTGGGCTTCAACGAATTCCTTTTCTTGATCTTCTATCCACTTCTGAGTATTTGTCTTCGATGGAAACCACCTTGACATTCCCTTAAGAAGATTATTGTCCCGAAAACAGAACCATTTGTTGGAACAGGGGAAGACCCAAGGTTCAGCTTCAAGAGCCACCAACAAGTCCTAACTACTAGCCCTTTCGGCAACACCTGTGAGGCAGATGCAGTCTCACCCGAAGTAGCTATGGGGGGTTGCAGGACACAGATGTATACAACCAAGGGAATACAAAGTGGATACAATACAAGAATAACACAACATATAGATGTCAGTTATCAACTTAGTCCTACTTCACACATTTAGTTGTCATATATAACATAGTAATGGAATAACAGTAGATCAAGAACAAGAGAACACCACATCAATCACACACAACACCAAGACATACGTGGTTCACCCTCTCCCTAGGGCTACGTCCACAAAACTGTGCATTATAATATATTAAGATGAAGCATACACCTTTTATCTGCTTTCTTAGCTAGCAAATATTCTCTCTTTCTCTCTGTCGTCCCTCCTTGCGCACCCAGCTACAAGGTTGATCTTCACACCCAACTGAACATCTTACAATACAGACTTCCCTCACTCCTCAACACTTCTCTCTATCACTACAGTAATCACTCCTTACAATAACGAACTTGGAATGAACAATAACAACAAAAACAATCCATCCCATGTCCTCTTGACCTTTATTTATACATCACAATAGCTCAACTACAAAATTTGGCCAAAACCTAAGTGTCAAAACCCTATATACCAAAACCCTAGGTCAACTTGACCCGCATTTTTAGGGCTTTGCCAGCCTATCTTTCCTTCCTTCTCGCACGATGCTCCAACGCGTCCAACGATGGATTTTTCTTCTTGTTAATTTTTCCATGATCCGTCCTCCTTGTTGATCTTTCATCCTTGATCTCCTCGTCCAATGGCTTGCTTTCTCTTACTTCTCTCCATCTTTTCTTCTCTTCTGCTAACTTTGACCCAGTATCATTCACTGTATCTTCCACGTAGTTCGCATTCTGTCTTTTCTTCCTTACTCTTCACTTAATTCCATACCCAAGGGTCAATAGGAGGCCATGGAACAATGGGTTCCTGAGAAAGGAACTCCCTGAAGGAGGCCGAGGAACCATGATTTACTGGAAAAGGAACTCCATGAAGGATGTCTTGGAACCATGGGTTTCCGAGCAAGGCCCTACCTAATGGAGGCCATATAACGATGGGTTCCTAAAAATGGAACTCCCTAAAGCAGGCTGGGGTACTATGGGTTCCCAAATAAGGAACCCCCTAATGGAGGGCATGTTTCCGTATGGGGGGAATGGACAATGACCAAGGTTAAGGGGGCCTTTCCAAAAGAAGTAATGAAACTATCTTGGTGGATGATTTCGATTAGGTAATGTGGATTGTAATCATATGATGTGTGGGGGCAATGGACACAAGGTGGTGTTATAATGGTTCCTAGGAAGGGTATATTGTGAGCTGGTGTTGTGCCGAGAGATAGGTCTTATGAGACCAAGGTGGGAAGTGGTATTTCCCCTTGTATTATGATTTGAGGCATGGGGGAAGGTTTGTTTCCAAATACCTAATATTATGGACCAAAGGTAAAATAACAAGCAATATAAAGTTGAACATCCACAAAAGAGGATATGAAACAACGTATCAGATCCATTCCTTTTTGTAACATCTATTGGGGGGTTTGGAAATTTAAATTGTGTGGAAAAATATCCTATATGGGCATGATTGGTCATCATGGAACTGGAGTCCCTAGTATCTCTATCAATGAGAAGAGATGATCTTATTTGAGAGGGAGTAATGACCTTATCAAGAGATAATATTAAAGGGTGCACCAATTGAACTGTTAGGACCCTGCTAGTAGTGGATAGGAGAACCTAAATGGAGGTTATCACTAGAATACCTGAAAGAAGTAGTGGCTTCAAAGAATTCTTCATCTTCTAGAAATAATGTAGTTGAGATTTCATGGTTACTTTTGGGTTTGGGGGAAGAAACGTGCATGGATTCCCTCAAGGATGAATGAATCCACCCATGCTCCAAGACCAAGTGGTGAGAAGGTGGTTCTAGAGGGATGGGATCATTTGTAAGGCGAGTGGATGTTGCATTACTAGTAGCAGTGGACACATAGTGCATGAAATCAATGTGAGAAACATGATGTGAGATTCTATTATGAGAATCCTAAGGGGGGGGATCAGTGTAGGAGAGTTGATCGACAGTGATGATGTTTCCCTCATGTGGGAATATCATGACTCAAAAGATAGAAGACACCAAAACACTCATGGAATAGATGAAATCATGGCCCAGAAGAATATTATAATCCATTGGACCATCCATGACATTAAAATTCATCAAAACTGCCTTAGCACCTATCTCAATGGGGAGATTAGGTAATATCCGTAAGGGGGAACTAAGTCTACCATAAAAGGCTCTTATATCCATCATCAATGTGATAAAAGTAGGGGAACCTAGTATTTTCCAATATGATAAGAAAATAATGCATGAGGATTCCCCATCATCTATAATACACCGATAAATTATAAAGGTGTTAATGATCACCTGTATTTTAAACGAGGTAGAAGATGACAGTCGTGCTTGGATAAGTTGATCCCAATCAAAGGTGATGGTCCATGATGGGTGTGGGTATACACTTCCTTTTTCTTGACAAGGATAAGGTCTAGCAGACATTGTGTTACTAGAGGTGGAAGGGGTGCCCCCAAGTCTACATTACTGAGCATCAATCGTGAGGTAGATTGGGTGTGAGGAGGGATTACCCATGTGAGGGGTAACACATTATGTCGAGGTACATGGAACCTCACCTGATGGACTAATTGGTGCATGTTAGGGGAGGGGGCATGTCGAATTAGTGTACAGAGAACTACTAATTTTATTATGTGTTATGCACTCCAAACAAACTGCTTGGACTATCTTTGAAGTGAGTTCAGGGCACTGATGGGTTGGGTTATCATATATCTCACAAAATGGGAAAGGGTGATTATTCCATGTATGGGTGGTATATTTATTCTTGTTTTGATTATAGTTTTGGTGGGTACTATGAGTTCCCCCATCTGTACAAGCATTTCCCCCATGCCATGGGTGTTTCTCTTTTTACTCCTTGAGTGTGGTGGATGGATAATATAACTAGAAGAGGGAGGCCAAGTTTTTCCTAACTGGGAATAAGAGGATGGAGTTATATATGGTAGGTTTTGTGGTCCTTCCATGGTGGTTTATGGTTGGAGAGCCAATTTATGAAGAGGAATGGATACTAGATGGGTGGATTGTTCTATATAGTGGTGCCTAGCGAGATACACCCAAGCAAAGGTAATCCTAAAACTGTGGAACTCACTAATGTGTGTGCTAGTTGTAATGATCTGTCAGCCAAATAGGCAACACCTCCCAAGATTGGGTGGAGGTTTTCAGATGTCTATAATGATGGGTATGTTGTGGTTCCCCTATGGTTCTGAACTATATGTATATGTGTGCAAGTGGTAGTGAGAAGAATAAATGAACAAGTCATTCATTAAATGTGGACTATCTCAACAATGTTTTGAAAGCTATATGTAATCAATCAATAGTAATCACACATAAAAAAGTAACAAGGTAAGATGGTTTGGGGTTTTATCCACGTGGGGGAATAAATTAAAATTCATGTGTCCTAATAGACCTATCGTTCGTCCTCTTAAAAAGCATTAGGCCTTACAAAAGAACTCAACAATGGGGCATGAATCCAGTGGAAGAGGAGCTAGTGAAGGTATTAATAACTAGTTATAATGAGGGGTGAAGGGTGCATATCCCGAAAGGACTGACGATATTTCCCAAAAATCATTAAAAATATGATTAAGGTGTGATTGCATCCCACAACCACCACCTTGGTAGATACAACCTAGAATTGGCCACTAGGTTACCTCGATCAAGCACATCATTCAAATTTTCGGCCTCTTAAATTAGTCATAGGATGGATTATTTCCAAGGGTTGGGTGACCTAAGGAGGCATGCACAAAATAACTAAACCTCGGCCTTTGACCCTTCACGGGTGTCTCCCTTCCTTATGGTGTAGGAATGCTTTATTGGGAGGATTTTGGTACCCTATTTTGCAACTTTCTAACTTTACATGAGAAAATGATAATGGGGAGTTATTTGGATACCTATCCCCAAAATCGTAAATTAGACTACAATTTTATTTTGGTGTTCCTCCTCTAGAGGTTAGAAAATGTATTGATTATGGTTTCTTTTAGGATGTGAACGTGGGTTGTGAAGTTGGTTTCATGGACCGACTTTGTTGATTAAGAGTGGTGTGAGAAAAATAGTTTTTCAAACAAGTGAGTCCCTTTTGTTTCTCCCATATCGCTTATGGGCACAAGTAGAAGAGAATACTATGGTCTCAAGTCTCTGACAAATACCTCTTGAATATGTGATGATGTGTGAAATAAGTTATGGTGAGTGATTAAATTCTTTAATAAGTTAAGTGAGAAAATTTTGGCACGTGGACATCGCTTGGTCCTTTACAATGGTTTATTACTTCTAACTTACTATGTTTTGCAAATAATCCTTACTGAAATGAAAAAACCCTAAGTAACTATCATGGTGGACATGTGGGTCCTTATGAGATTTTAATCTCCCTAAGATGTTTTTTAATCTATTAAATCTTTGAAACTATTCCTAGATTGTAGACATGTGGGAATGTATGGGCCCTTACAATGCTTTAAACTTACTAAGTGAGCTACTACAGAAATTTGAAACTATACTACGATTTTGTGCATGTGGGAATGTGTGGGCCCTTACAAATCTTAGATTTGAGTTTGAAAATATGTTAAGGGGTATTGGCCTCTCCTAGAGATTGGTTGAGTTTTTTTAAGGGAGATGAAGACTTGTTTAGGAAATCTCTTTTTTTATTTCCAAGATCACAGTAGGGTGTGAGGAAAGAGCATACTCCATGATTAATTAAATAAGTTTCTAGTCCCCGATTAGTGTGATGAATTTGTAAAATAAAGGTAGATATTTAAATTCACATGATAAGCTTTAGGCCATCCAAGTGGCAAGTAAGGAACTAAAAGATTCAAAGGTTCTTTTTATCCTCCCTATTAGCACTCTGTAATTTCTCAGGCTGAGGAAGAAGTTGACAGAGGTAACCACAAAACCACTTTGGAGCCTAGGATCTATCCCTCCTAGACTCAAAGAGGGATCTCTCTATATGATTTAGATTTGTTGAGATTAAAATATTAGGCTAGTTATGATAGATCAGGGTTTGTTGTTTGAAATTTTTGGTTGAAACAACAAGGGAAGGCCATTGGGCAATGTAGTCAAAGAGTCTTGGGATGATCAATTTGCAGAAGTATCAAGATAAAGTGAAAAAGGGAAAGGTAGACATACTATTGGATCTCCAAATTAAATGAAATATAATAGAAGAAAAGAAATGAAATTCAATTTAACTAAAGAGCAGTTAAGAATTATTTAACTCAATATCAGAGGAAAACAATTAAATTATCCACAGTGAGAACCAGCGTGTATCTTTAAAAATATATATATTCTTTAACCTTCTGTAAGATAATTCATAAATAAACCAATATGTAAAATAGAGAAAACATATTACAAAAGAGACACTTCACCACATAGATATGCCGCATGAATCCTGAAACAACTTGTCTTGTATAACTGCAAAAGGTCCCTTGACCTCAGTGAACTACTTTACATCAAATGATCATCTTCCTTCTTACAAATTTTCCACTCCTCATACTTAAAAATAAGAAGTTTTTATAAACTTATAACAAATCATCCTGTCATAATTGATCAAGATTTATTTCAGGGATATGTAAACTAACTGTATCTCTAATTACAAAAATAAATTGATTTTCAGATCTGCATAGGTTTCTGGTTGCTAATTTGATGGAGGTTGTGGATGATTGAATGTATATCTATAGATACTAAGTGTCTTCATTCCAATGAAATATGGAATGAGATTGAAACTACCTCCATGAATTTTTTTTACTGTCCTCTCATCTTTTCCATCTGTCCCTTTTGAATTATTCATCTCCCAAAATTCTGAAAAAATAGGGTCCAAGGAAGTATTTGATTCTCCCACTATGAGATATATGTGTAAAATTAGGGGGATGTGTTTGTATATCATCATGTTCTGAGAAAAAACCTCTCTTG
>ML782116.1:239991-265880 GCA_009831015.1 Picea engelmannii | reverse complement strand
ACACTTCCTTTCATACTGCAACAAAAATGACACCATTTATGGAACTTTATGGATACCACCCTCCTTCCATCACTTCTTCTCTAAAAGAAAAATATAAGGTTCAAGCAGTGGAAGATCACATCGAGAATCAACAACAAGTTCTCAAAATCTTAAAGGACAACCTGACCATCGCACAGAATCGCATGAAACAACAAGCAGATCAACATTGTAGTGAAAGAAGTTTTGAAGTAGGGGTTTGGGTGTTTTTAAGACTACAACCATACAAACAGATGTCCCTCAAACAAGCCAAGAAGGATAATAAATTATCACCAAAGTACTATGGCCCTTATAAGGTGTTGCAAAAGATTGGTACTATGGCATACAAATTGGAGCTGCCTACATCTTCACGAGTACACCTATTTTTCCATGTTTCATGCTTAAAGAAGGTTATAAGAGACAAGATCCCAGTTCAAACTATATTTCCAGAACTTGATGAGGAAGGAAAAATCATATTGGAGCCTGAAGCCATCACTAACACAAGAATTCTCTAGCTGAGGAATAGATCCATTTCAAAGTATCTCATTAAATGGATGAAACTATCGGCTGAAGATTCTAGTTGGGAAGATGAGTCCTTTATACAGAAGCATACAAATTTACACAAGCATTGTAGACAACACTTGTCTTAAGGGGAGGGGCATGTTAAGCCCTAATATTGGCTCATTACCCCTTAATTGGGGCATATTATATTAGTAATGTTATTTTATTTATGTCGGCTTTAGGTCATTAGTTGTAATTATACCTCCTAGTCTCCTATATATACCAAGGAGACATTTTCATTTTGAATCATCTTGTAGTTGAACATTTAAGTAGGGTAAAAGGAGGTTTCCCCCTCGAAGAGGATTATTATCTGAAATTATCTCTTTTTCAAGGCGTTGAGTACTTTTTTTGAGGTTTTTCTATGCTATATTGATATTTGGTTCTTAACATTATTAACAGTATTAACCTAACTAATTAATCTTTATTATTAATTATCATAGGTTATCTAATGACCTATTAACCTAGTTATTTTTGTTAGTTTAACCCAAGTTACCTAACATCATTTCATGCAGGGATGAAATTAGCGTAGGGGGGTGGAGGGATGATGAAGTGGATGGTGTAATGGAATGCATGGTGGATTAGATGTGGCCCATAAAATGAATGGACATGGGAGTGGGTGGTTCAACAATGAATGAAGGATTGGGAAAAATGGATGGAGGGGCAAAGTCATCTGAGGAAACCAAACAAGCCAGAAGATTTCGTCATGAGAGCAACAACAAATAGAAACTGAATAATTAGATTTCCTATAATTTATAGGACCCTAACATAGGCTCCAATGGGGGATGGCATCTCTTTTAAGAGGTTTCAAGAACCACATATCTCTGAATATGCATACCAGTTTATTATCTATTGGGCTAATCCCAAAACTTTATTCTACAACCTGTACCTATTCTAATCCTTCAACTGAAACAAAATCAAACTGAAAATTGAAATTTGAAATGCACACTACACTGGAAATTGTACTGCAGTCTGAAACTGAGACTGAAAACATTGCTGAAAGGAATGCTTAAAGAGGTGATCTTATTTTCACACTGCTATCTACCCTAAGCTACTGAAAATTTTTATGAATAAAATAATACTAAAATGCCAATGAAGCCAGTCAAGTAGCTGCTGAAACAAGTGGATTGCTTGATTTTTTGTTAACACAATCAAAAGGACAACTTGACCTTTTGTCCACAAAATCAAAACTGTAAAGTGTAATGGCAACTACTGAAAACATGATTGATCATTTAAGACGAAAAAAGCCTCCATGTAGTCTTCTACACGATCAATAAATGCATGATTAATTACTTTGTCTTCTAGGCCTTTAATGACCAATTGATCATGGATTATTTCATCATCAATTGTATCCTCAAGGTTAAACCCTAATTCTAACTCTACAATTTCAGTCTTGTACTTGAAAGCATAATCCTCATCAATTTGAAAATCAAAAGGTATTGCAATTTCTTCTTGTTTTGGAGGAGAAAGATCTTCCAAGAATTGTTTAGGATCTTGGAAATTATATGACTAAATTTGAGAATCCAAAAGTTCAATATCCTGCTCAAGTATTTCAACAACTGACTCAAGAAAACAAATTTTGTCCTTAGGATAAAATTTTCTTGATTTCAAACAATGAAACAAGGTTGTTGAAAAAATTTCATCAATTGGGAACTCTGCTAAATTATCCATGAATTCCTTTAAAACTTCACAAGATAGAGTATTTGTCACATACCCATTCATCTTGTTTTGTAAGAAATATGATCAACATGTATTGGAGTTTCCATGAATTCTCTAAAATCTATATTCTTTGACAGTGGAGTTGCCTTGAAAACTTTGAAGCTTTGGATACTTTGAACATGGAGTCGCCAAGTGAATAATTCAGCCTTCTTGTGTCTGATCACTGTTCACCATCAATAATCAGATTTGGAACTTGATACACTTTTTTGAGGAAGATCAAAATTCTTCCCCAATATGGTCACCACTATTTTAGCACTTTGTATGAGGAAGAAGTTGACAGAGGTAACCACAAAACCACTTTGGAGTCTAGGATCTATCTCTCCTAGAATCAAAGAGGGGTCTCTCTATAGGATTTAGATTTGTTGAGATTAAAATATTAGGCTATTTATGATAAATCACAGTTTGGTTTTTGAATTTTTGGTTGAAACAACAAGGGAAGGCCATTGGGAAATGGAGACAAAGAGTCTTGGGATGATCAATTTTCAGAAGTATCAAGCTAAAGTAAAAAATGCCATGGTAGACATACTATTGGATCTCCAAATTAAATGAAATATAATAGAAGAAAAGAAACATATTTCAATTAAACTAAAGAGCAGTTAAAAATTCTTAAATTAAATATCAGAGGAAAATAATTAAATTATCCATAGTGAGAATCATAGTGTATCTTTCAACAAATTTTGTTCTTTAATATTCTATAAGATAATTCAGAAAGAAACCAATATGTAAACAGAGAAAACATATTACAAAAGAGACACTTCACCACATAGATATGTCGCATGAATCCTGAAACAACTTGTCTTGTATAACTACAAAATATCCCTTGACCTCAGTGAAGTACTTTACATCGAATGATCATATTTCTTCTTACAAATTTTCCACCCCTCATACTTCAAAATGAGAAGTATTTATAAACTTATTACAAATGATCCTTTCATAACCGATCAAGATTTATTTTAGTGATATGTAAACTAATTTTATCTCTAATTACAAAAATAAACAGATTTTCATATCTGCACAAGTTTTTGGTTGTTGATTTGATGGAGGTTGTTTATGATTGACTATTGATATTCATATTCTAAGTGTCTTCATTCCACTAACATCTGGAATGAGGTTGAAACTACCTCCATGAAATTTGTTTATTGTCCTCTCATCTTTGCCATCTGTCCCTTTTGAATTATTCGCCTCCTGAAATTCTGAAAAAATAAGGTCCAAGGAAGTCTTCGATTCTCCCACTATGAGATAATTGTGTAAAATATGGGGGAGGTTTTTGTGTATCATATTTTTCTTAGAAAAAAAATCTCTCTGGTTTTTGAAATTCATCTCCAGTTGTCCAAGATTTGGGTTTGAAATAGATGTCTCAAACATGAAAATGATGAATCCGAAAAAATAGGGCTCCAAGACACTCTCGATTATCCCAATATGTAACAAATATTATAAATATGGTATATTTTATTGTTATTTGTCCCATTGTGAGAACAAACATCTTTTGGTTTCTCAAAATTCATCTTGGTTTGCCCGGAAATTGCCTTGGAAAATGATTGGTAGACTGCGTGCAAAAACGGTTTTTAGTTGGGAAAGGTGGTTTTCGGAGAGGAACAGGTGGTTTTTGGGGGGAGGGTAGGGTGGTAATTGGTTTTAGGGGAGGGTATGAAATTATAGGGAGGTAATAAGTGGCATTGGTAAAATCACTTTTCGGAC
Source organism: Picea engelmannii (assembly GCA_009831015.1). Classification (NCBI taxonomy): domain Eukaryota; kingdom Viridiplantae; phylum Streptophyta; class Pinopsida; order Pinales; family Pinaceae; genus Picea; species Picea engelmannii. The sequence continues at coordinate 261,890 of ML782116.1, read as the reverse complement.
CCCCCCTCCCCCTCAATTAAAGTTCGGATGGCAGGGGGGTCCGAAATAATTTACGGTCGTTGATATTTTTGTTATTTTGTTTGGTATGGAGTATGAGACTTAGGATAGAGACAGCATTAGTTTGAATGTTATTTGTTTTATTATATAGTTATTTTAATATTTATTTATTTAATTAAACTTTGTTTTAATTTTTTATTATTTAGTTTTGTTTTATATGTATTTTTTATTATATTTTGTTTTATGTTTTAATTTTTATTTATTTTAATTTATATATATATATATATATATATTATTTAATTTTGTTTTTAGTGTTTTCATTTGAAGTTTTTATTTGTTTTAATAATGTTTTGTATTAAACTAATGTTTATTTAATTTTTTAATTTTTAATTTTAATTTATTATTAACATTATTATTACACTAACCTAATTACTAATTATTAACATTATTAACCTAACTAATCAATCTTTATTATTAATTATCCCGGGTTATCTAATGACTTATTAAACTAGTTATTTTTGACAGTTTAACCCAAGTTACCTAACATCATTTCATGTAGGGATGAAATTAGCGGGTGGGGGGAATGATGAAGTGGATGGTGTAAAGGAATGAATGGTGGATGAAATATGGCCCATAAAATAAATGGAAATGGGAGTGAGTGGTGCATTAGTGAATGAAGGATTGAGGGGAAAAGTCATCCGTGGAAACCAAGCAAGCCAGGAGCTTTCATCATCAGAGAAACAACAAATAGAAATTGAATAATCATATTTCCTATAATTTATAGGACCCTAACACTCCCTAATTGTCTATGTGTGGTTTTAATCTATGTATGCAAGAGTGGATCTCCAAGCCCACTATTAATGGCTTTTACAACATTGCATAAATCACATCTAAACTACTTGGTAGAAGTTGTTATCACAAAGTAAATTGTTGGGATGAGGAAACAATCTACAAAGGTAACCTACCAACCAACTTTAATACTGGAAAATAGCCTTTCCAATCTAGAAAGGGCTCTCTCCGAGACTTGATCTCTGATAGATAGATTTTTTTTGAACAGATGTCTAGATTTAGATGTTTGAGATAGTTGTTTCAAGGTTTGTTGGAAAGTAAGTCTAGTATCTCTAGGGCTATGGTGTCAACCACTGAAAACAAAATAAAACAATTACTAGTAGGTAGAACTCCTCAGAGGAACAAAGGCTAAATAAGGTGATGAACTTAAGTTTTGAGTTTGATTATGTAGGGTGAAAGAAGAACATAAACACATAACATAATTAGAGCATCATAAAGGATGAATTCTGACCTTAGTTAAGAAGATAAACATAATTTAAATCAGTTAAGTATAGAGGACCATTAGATGAGTTCTAGACCCTTAATTATCCAATTTAAACATAATAAAAGTGAATATGAAAGAAGTACACAAGGAATACATACAAAGAAAGAGTACAATCTTCATATCACCACCATTAGAATATTTTTCATAAGGAATTCAAGACTTCTGCATTTGTATTTCTATTAGATTCAGAAAATTACATTGAAAATCAAAATGTCTATACTTCTGCCAACTCGCCCCTCTTTACATCAAAATCATGAGAATATATAGAAAAATGATGGCACACTTGGCTGCAAGGTTCAAACTACTACATCCTAGAATCATGGATCTGGTTGCTTTCAAAGATAACAACAACTCCAACAAGATTTACTAAAAATAGAAAATATGATTTTGCCAATCAAAACATAACGAAGATATCCTTTACAATCATAGATCTTTCAAAAAAAATTGACAATAAGGTTGTGATGATTCATCAGGTCCATCTAGGGGCACCTCAAGTCATCATGTACACTACTGGAAAACTCTATAACCCTTGCATAACAAATTTTGGTTACTTCTGCGCAAGTTTTGGCTACAACATTTGCATAGCGAATGCCCATGATGTGGTTGCTCATGCGAGTACAGGTGGGAGAAAAGGCTGAGAACCATGCATATTCCTCAAAACTTGTATGCCTTTCATCACATATCCTTATTTCTGATCAGGTGAGCTTACATCATTTGTGTAGCGAATATTCTCTACGCAAGTGTTGTGTATGACTAATTCTTGATTAAAACAACAGATTGTGCACAGAAAGTATTCACCTTGGTGAAACAAACCCTCATTAACATCAAATGTATATTTTCCACAGATTTGATGTTGTAAACAAAACTTGGACATGGTTCCATACCCAAAAAGGACAAAAACAGGGCTTCCTCACTCATATTTTTGCAACTTCAACAAGGAGATTTACCTTGTCTAGGGATGATTTTAGGAGCTAAATTTCACTCATCGGCTAATTTTCCATGGTTTTTCCAAAAATGAGATTTGTTATTTTAAAAATGATTCGCCCAAATTCTATAGGATAAAATTATTTTACCTTAAAAATCACCAAAATTTTATAAAAGCTATATAAAATCCTTATAAATTTGAATCTTTATACAAAAATATCACCAATCATTTATAGTTGGCATATGAAGGATTAGTAATATTCGCCAAGTTTTCTACATTTTAAAATAAATTTCCATCCTTAAAATCATCCCTGGCCTTGTCCTTAGCTTCTTCATCCAATTTCACTTGTAACCTTAAGGCCCTATTTTATTTTCTCAATGATAGGTTCTATCTCTTTAAATTTCCCACCTTCTTGAACAAGGCTGCATTCCTCTTCAACTTTTATTGAGCATTAGAAAGGGCTTCATAGGCATTTTCTCTAGCTGGTATGCATTCTTTAAAATGTCTCATGGCTCTGTCATCTGATAACCTCCTTTCTTCCATGAGCTTAATGATTTCATCTTGAGCTTCTCTTAGATGCTTATTCAACCATCTTGTATTATTTTATCCTTCTGTGGGTGAAGTAGGAGATTTATGACTTGTTGCTTTATTGCCCTGTATGTCTGGACTACTCTTCCTAGCTGAGGACCTTGTCATAGGTGATGTGGGTTTGGATGCAACTATAGTATTAGTGATTTCCTTATATTTATTCCTTTTGAAATTTCTTGCATGGGACTTGGTTTTCTCTGTGGTGTTTGTTCTTCATGAGTCTTCTTTGTTAGTTTCCTTTTCAATTCCTTGTTCTCCTGGTAGAATTGGGCTATAACATGTTGATCTTTCTTAAGTTGTTGTTGCATATATTTGACATCTGAATCTTTATACCCTGGTTTCACTTACTCCTCATCAATCTCCTGGGCTGCAAATTCAACAAACTTTGTCTGAGCTGTGGGTATGGGAAACCTCCTAGCATATGACCTGGTGAGTGGTTTACTGGGATCCTGTGTCTCCTTAGGTTCATCAATGAATTTTAGTTTTCTTCTTTTCTTCAAGACTGGCTGATAAGGTGATGGATTTTCAATCTCTTTTCCTTTTCCTCTTCTAGAAACACCTCCTCCTTTCACCACTGAACTATGATATGTTGATTTCTCAGCAAACAAGGGGGTGTATTCTTTAGAATCTAGGAAATTGTTTGTTGAGGTCAAGAAGGAATCCCAGTCCCTTTTTAAATTTCTAAGTTCTTCAACCACCAAAACATTCACCAAGGAAAAGTGGAATATGCTACTTATCTGGTCAACTCTAGCTTGGAATCTGTCTCCCATTTTCTCCAGGCTTCTATATAGGTAGAAGTGTAAGTTTAAGGGGATTTTCCCTATGAAATGCATAAGGAGCCTTATGTGGTATTAATATACCCTGTCAAACCTACCCTCACAAGTAAAGTATTTATGGATTACCCTCAAAATATTCTCATAAGGTTCCAAAATATATTCCCTAGGGATGGTGGCACCGATTTTCTGATTTATGTATTTAGGTTTGAGAAAATCAATATAAAATGAAGGATCTAAGAGAATACATTTAAACCATTTCTCTCCCTATGTAGGGATCTCTGTGGAAGTTGATATGGTTTCTTATGATATTGGAAAAGTGACCCCTGCAATGGTTGTGCTAACACCATTAAAGTTCAGAGAAAAGTGCTTGGTCAGCTACACATTATACCCCTGAAAATTTTCRCAGAATCTCATACATCCAACTTGTTCAAAGGACACCCTGTATGTAGGGTCCGAGTTCACCAAAGTCAACCCTTGGGGTTCATATCTGAAAACATTTCCTCCCTTGTATTTCTTCTTTCCCTGTGGAGTCATGGTTCTKTGATGTATCCCTTGTAAAAGTGAATTTCAAACTGCTCAAAACATAAGAACCTTCATGTTCAGCATGAAATATTGCGCAACAATTAGGATGGCTAGGGTTTATCTCAAATGAAGCAAAGTTGGTTATATGAAAAAAAAAATTGTTTCAGAGGCTAACTTGCAATGGGCTCCAAGAAAGGATCTTGGACAGTGATTGAAATGAATGGAGAGTGTGCAACAAAAAATAGATTACATGTTTGTGTAGCAAAAGGCATCACATAGGGTTTGCATAGAGACTGGAAGCACACAACATTTGTGTAGTGAATGGAGTTTGCGTAGAAGAGAGTTTTGGATCTTGTTGGAGAGGCTATGGACTATGCACATGTATTGGAGGCAATGGAGAAAGAAAAAAGGTGGCCAATATTCATTCTTGAATGGATAAGGGACGAAATTTGAAATGGGAATCAGTTATCCAAGGAGACAAGATGTTTAAAGGCAAGTTTAGGAATTCGCACAACGAACTTTCATAGAGGGTAGACTTTTGAAACTTGCAATGGTACAAATGACATGGAGTGTCATGATTTTCCCTTCTTTGACCTCATGAAAGGTGATGATGAACCATGATAACTTTTTACATGACATTCACCCTAACCTATGACTTGACCTTAGCACATAATTTCCCACTTTTTAATATGATTCAAGAATTGGAAAAAAGTGGACCATTACAAATTGAATATGATGGACCTTTACACCCTTGACTCTTTTCTTTTATGATGGTGTTTTATGAAAAAGACAATACACCCTTTGACCCAACCTATGACTTAAATCTCTATTGACATGCATATTACCTTTATTTGATCAATGGATTTATGAAAAAGACACTTTCTATGACTCATTTAGGATTGCCTTGGTCTTCTCAATACCAAGGAATGACTCTGAAAACTTTGGAAAAACCTCTAACTCTAGCTATGAAAATCATGGTGATAACATAAGTGAACCTCTCAAGCCTTACATTTTAGAAAAAATAGGACCAGTGCATGGCTAAACCATGAATACTCATGCATAAAGTGCAGAGTGCATGTTTGAAGATATTTGACATAGCATATATGTGCATGGACCACACGACTGTTTTCCCCAAACCCGTGCGCATGCAGAGAAGTTGGCAGGAATTTGTTTTTTAACAATTTCACTCAATGTGGGATGAAATCTTGCTCTCTGAAGGTGAGAATAGGCTGGTTTGAACCCATGAAAACACAAATGAGTGAGAAAGAAAACTTTAATAGCCTAACTGGGGAGGATTTTTATTTGAATCCCCTAGTATGGTTGCCAATTTGTTGGGTTATTTTTTCCACTTGGGTGAGAAAAACGAGGTCCCTTAACTATGTAGTTAGGCTAGCATGACAACACATCAGTTTGTTAGTTTATTAGTGGCTCAACTAAGTAGAGAACAAAAAAGAAAGAACAAATAAATAAAACTAAACTAAGCATGTAAAAACTAAAATTGATGCAAGAAAGAGAGACAAGGAATAGCTAACAAATGAGACTGATCTTCGAATTGATAAAACCTAGGAGACATATGGAAACTTATGGGTCCTCTCTTCCTCCTCATGAAGGCTCTTGAGTCCCCAAATACAAATCTTTATCTCTTCTAGCAATGGATGAAAATGAAAATACAATGGTGAAGAATTGATTATTGAACTTCTCAAGAAGAGAGAGGTGCAACACTTGCTATGAATTATCAAAGATTTCTAGGATAAATATGGCTTCTCAAAGACAAATTGAACACCATAAAAATACTCAAATTGATTCTTCTTCTTTTCATACAATGACCCTCTATTTATAGGAGGATGGAAATATTTTTCCAAACTAGTTTCAAATGTGAATGGGAGGCATTTGGGTGTACCTCCCATCCCTTTCATTTATCCCAAGGCAGAATTTGGGGGCCATTTTGGGTATGGGGGATCTACACTCCATCATAGAAGTGGTTGAGGCCCGACCAAAATCATCAATGCGATGTTTCTGCATCCATGCAGGTTTTTCAACTGTCAGTCACGTGGGTCATGCACTATGTGCATTGTACATTGTGTTATCCCCCGTGGATGTGCACATACTAATTGTGTTGAATATGCACATAATTTTAGAACCACTTTTGTATATTTTTTTTCCTAATTTTCTAAACTGATTGTAATCCTTCCATAATTATTGGTAGTATGATGTGCTTGTGACGATTGTTTCTTCATCCATTGTTTGTGATTGTGGTGAGCAATTTTTTAGTGATAACAATGAGTAAATTGGCAAACTTGTATTACTTATATAAAAAAAATTAATATAACAAGGAATATTAAAGTTTACAGAGTAACCAATTACAACCAACATAAATTGATTGAGAAATTGAATTACAAGGTTGTTGTACTAAAAATGAAGAATAATGGCGATTGTAAATAGAATAATGTTAATCCAGAAGAAATTCATAAGAAACATCCATAAACTATAGAATATGAAATGCATAAAATTGACTAATCACATTCATACACATTGCAACATCATTTTCATAAAATGTCTCATGTTCTTTATTCATCTGAAAGTAAAAATACTGGTCCTCTTTCAAAAAAACCAAAATCCCTTTCCCTTTTACATTCATCTAATTTATAGAAGGACTATGGGATCCCTTCACATTCCTTATCTTCCGAATGGTCAGGACCCTGAAGCGACACTTATGTTTCCTTTCCCCATTAGGATATTAACATAATTACATTAAAATGATTTCTCTGCAAAATTTCGTTTACAATGAGATTATAAAGAGGATGTTGAGGGTTGCGATTTTGTATCTATGAACACCTTCCAACTTTTGAAGTCTTTGAGTATGGAATCCACTAGATGGTGGACTACAAATTATTCATTCAGGGCTTCAATTGTCTTATTGATCAAATGTGTGCCTTCATCACTCATAAGGATCATTGGGCATCTAAACCTGGTTATGATGTCATCAAATATAAAGAGTGTCGTTGTAGTTTCACTATAGTCCTTAACTTCTCTTGCTTCAACCCATTTGGTCAAGTATTTTGTTGTTGTAATTATGTACCTTGCTCCTGTACGCTTTACTGGTGGGTTTATAGGTCCAACGAAGTCAATGACCCATCTTGAAAATGCTTGTAGGTTCAGTTTTGGTGCTAGTGGCATTTCATCTCTTATGGAAGGTTTCCCAACTCTTTGGCATACATCACAGGCTCTGGAATAGTCTTTAGCATCTCTGTGTAAAGTAGGCCACCACAGGTCGGCTCTAAGAACCTTCTGTGCAGTTTCTTTACTTGCATAATATCCACCTGTGATGCCTTCATGAGCTTCTATGAGGATCAGTGGTCATTTTGCCTCCATAACACACCTTCTCAATATCTCATCAGGTCCCATCTTGTATAAATGTCTAGCTATAAGTGAGAAGTCTACAGCGCGCACTACTAGTTGTTTCTTTTGAGGAATTGTGAACTCACTAGGTTCCATTCCTGTTGATAGGAACTAGACTATCTCTGCGAAGTGGTCATCAATATTTACAATGGACAGTAGTTGTGCATTCGGTAGTGCATCCTCCAAACTAGTCGGCTCTTCACCATGTTCCAACCTTGACAAGTGGTCAGGACCTTTGTTCATTCTCCCTGGCTTTACTATGATCTCAAAATCATATTCCTAAAATAGAAGAATCCTTCTGCATATCCTTCCCCCCAACACTGGCTAGTTGACTAGGTATTTTAGTGCGGAGTGATCAATAAACATTTTAAAGTGTCCTCCCAACAAGTAGTGGCGAAATTTATGCAATGCATACACCATGGATAACCCTTCTCTCTGAGTGGCGATGTAATTAATCTCAGCAGTTGATAGCTTCCTGCTAGAAAAGGCTAATGGGTGGTCAATATATCCTCCTCTAGGTTTTGCTAATATGCTCCTAAATAAATGGAAGATGCATCGACATTCACATGAAATTCCTTGGTCCAGTCTAGAAAAACCAGAATAGGTGCAGTAACCATTTTTTGTTTCAGTGTGTCGAAGCTCTGCTAGCATTCTTCTATCCAAATAATCTGGAAATATTTATTCAAAGGTTTCTCCATGGGTGTTGTGATTTGATCATATCCTTTGATGAACTTCGTATAATATCATGTGTTTCCTAGCACAGTGCATAGCTGTTTGACTGAAGTAGGAGGGGGTAGATCAACTATAATGGTAATTTTGGATGGATCTACCAACAATCCTTGCTTGCATACAATATGACCTAACAACACTCCAAATGGTGAGAATAAGATGCACTTATTCAGATTCAAACCAATTTGACACTACCTGCATTTGTCCAATATTAGCCTTAGACATTCAATATGATTCTTTAATAAATTAAAAATAGTCCAATCATCAAAATATGCTTCTAAACATTTATGCAGAAACTCCTTGAATGATTTGGCCACCACCCTGGAAAAGATGGCTGAGGCGTTCTTCAATCCAAATGGCATCACTGTGTATTGATAGGACCCCCATTCTATTGCAAATGTGGTCTTATGGCGATCTTCCTTTGCAATCCGGATCTGATGGTTTCCTGAAAATCCATCTGTAAAAGAATATACTTCTTGGCCTCCCACATTATCTAACACTTTTTCAGTGAATGGTGTAGGGAAGGGGTCATGCAAACAAGCATCATTCAGCTTCCTGAGATCTATGCATATCCTGATCTCCACTGTCTTCTTGTCTTGTACCACCATAGGTCTAATCCATTATGACTCTTCGACAGGTTCTATGATCCCTTATTCCAGCATTCTGTCAAGCTCAATCTTCACTTTTTCCTTATATTTAGGATTCAGTCTGTACGGTTTCTTTTTGATTGGTTTTGTATCTGGATTTAAAGGAATCCTAATCTCTCCCATAGTCCCTTTAATGCCCTTCATATCAGTGAACTTGGTTGGAAACAAGTCTTGATATTCATGCAGTAACTCTGTAATTTTGTCAATGGTAGAAGCATCCCAATAATCTTCGACATTAGCAAGATTAGGTGTCTCATATGTTCCAATATTAACTTTCTTAATATTTATCGGTTGTCCAATAAATGGTAATTGAGCTCCTGGTCCTTCTACATCTCTCTGGCCTTCTGTTTTTGCAATGTTCACCTTCCTCAGATCATCGTCTTCATCAACATTGATGTTGTAACAGCCTTGCATGAATATCAGGACTTGTTTCCAACCAAGTTCATAGATATGAGGGGCATTAAAGGGTCTATGGGAGAGATGAGGATTCCTTTAAAGCCAGATGCAAAACCAGTCAAATAGAGACTATACAGACTGAACCGTAAATATAAGGAAAAAGTGAAGATTGAGCTCGATAGAATGCTGGAAGAAGGGATCATAGAACCTGTCGAAGAGTCAAAATGGATTAGCCCTATGGTGGTACAAGAAAATAAGACAATAGATATCAGGATATGCGTAGATCTTAGGAAGATGAATGATGCTTGTTTGCATGACCCCTTCCCTACACCATTCACTAACGAAGTGTTAGATAATGTGGGAGGCCAGGAAGTATATTCTTTTACATATGGATTTTCAGGATACCATCAGATCTAGATTGCCAAGGAAGATCCCCATAAGACCACATTTGGAATAGAATGGGGGTCCTATCAATATACAATGATTCCATTTGGATTGAAGAATGCCCCAGCCATGTTTTCCAGGGTGGTGGTCAAATCATTCAAGGAATTTCTGCATAAATGTTTAGAAGCATATTTTGATGATTGGACAGTTTTTAGTTTATTAAAGAATCATATTGAATGTCTAAGGCTAATGTTGGACAATTGCAGGTAGTGTCAAATTGCTTTTAATCTGAAGAAGTGCATCTTCTTCTCACCATTTGGAGTGTTGTTAGGTCATATTGTATGCAAGCAAGGATTGTTGGTAGATCCATCTAAAATTGTCATTATAGTTGATCTACCCCCTCCTACTTCAGTCAAACAACTGTGCACTACGCTGGGACACATAAGATATTACAGGAAGTTCATCGAAGGATATGCTTAGATCATAGCACCCATGGAGAAACTTTTGAAGAAATATTGCCAGTTTAGTTGGACAGAAGAATGCCAGCAGAGCTTCGACACACTGAAACAGAAAATGGTTATTGCACCTATTCTATTTTTTCCAGACTGGACCAAGGAATTTCATGTGCATGTCGATGCGTCTTCCATTTCTTTAGGAGATTTGTTAGCGCAACCTGGAGGAGGATATATTGACCACCCATTAGCCTTTTCTAGCAGGAAGCTATCAACTACTGAGATTAATTACACCACCACTGAGCGAGAAGGGTTAGACATGGTGTATGCATTGCAGAAATTTTGCCACTACTTATTGGGAGGACACTTTAAAATGTTTACTGATCACTCTGTGTTGAAATACCTAGTCAACAAGCCAGTGTTGGGGGGAATGATATGCATATGGCTTCTGCTATTTCAGGAATATGATTTTGAGATCATAGTAAAGCCAGGGATAATGAACAAAGGTCCTGACCACTTATCAAGGTTGGAACATGGTGAAGAGCTGACCAGTTTGGAGGATGCACTACCAGATGCACAGTTACTAGCCATTAGAAAGATCGATGACCACTTCACATAGATATTCCAGTTCCTATAACCATGAATGGCACCTAGTGAGTACACAATTCCTCAGAAGAAACAACTAGTAGTGCACGCTACAGACTTCTCATTTATAGTTGGACATCTATACAAGATGGGACCTGATGAGATATTGAGAAGGTGTGTTATGGAGGTAGAACAACCACTGATCCTTGCATAAGCTCATGAAGGCATCACAGGAGGAAATTATGCAGGTAAAGAAACTGCACATAAGGTTCTTAGAGTCGGCCTTTGGTGGCCTACCTTACACAGAGATGCTAAAGACTATTCCAAAGCATGCGATGTATGCCAAAGAGTTGGGAAACCTTCCAGAAGAGATGAAATGCCACTAGAATGAAAAATGACCCTACAAGCATTTGATAAATGGGCCATTGATTTCATTGGACCTATAAACCCACCAGGAAAGCGTACAGGAGAAAGGTACATAATTACAACAGCAAAATACTTGACCAGATGGGCCGAAGCAAGAGCAGTTAAGGACTATAGTGAAACTACAACTATGTTCTTTATATTTGATGACATCATAACTAGGTTTGGATGCCCAAATATCTTTATGAGTGTTCAAGGCACACATTTCATCAATAAGATAGTTGAAGCCCTGAATGAAGAATTTGCAGTGCACCATCAGAAGAGCACACTGTACTATCCACAAGAAAATGGGATAGTTGAAGCATTCAATAAGATCTTGGATACAGCGCTGATGAAGATTTACAGTGTGAACATGGATGATTCGGATCTAAGAGTACCAATAGTATTATGGGCCTATAAAACCACTTGCAAGAAACTGACAATGCAAATGCATTTTAAGTTGGTATATGGTATTGAAGCTATTGTTCCAATGGAATATTTGGTACCAAGCCTGAGAATTGTTGCCTTTACAGATATGGATGACCCTGGTGTTGTTCAAGAGAGCCTTGTACAATTGGTTGAATTGGAGGAAGACAGATTTGTTATAGGATTCCATCAACAAGTACAGAAGGAAATAGAGAAGGCCTACGATGACAGGCACATCAGGAAGAAGGAATTTAAACAAGGTGATCTAGTCTTGATATATGATAGTAAGTTCATCAAACATCCTGGGAAGTTTAGAACACACTGGCTTGGACCATATGAGATCACTTATGTTACAAAGGGAGGAGTTGTGCAATTGAAGACTCTAAATGGGGAGTGGAAGGAAGGATTAGTGAATGAGAGTCGAGTGAAGTTGTACCATCACAACCAGCTGCCTCACAACTCTTAGTAGAAGCATAAGGAAAAGGGTCTAGGTACCAAGTGTAGTTGAAACTGGGTACCATACATAGAGAAGATAGTCTGCACAAGGAAGAAAATGAAGAAAAGGAGGAAAAGGAGGGATAGAGAAAAAAGCAGAGGCTGCACTGCATAGTCTGAAATCGAATTAAAATAGGAAGCTGCAATATAAAGTGCCTCAGGTTGAGTCACGGGTGAGTGTTGGGCAATTATTATCCCTTGGGTATGGAAGTACGTGAAGATCAAGGAAGAAAAGGAGAATGTGAACTTCGCAGAAGGCACAGTGACTGTTACTGGGTCGAAGTGAGCAAAAGAGCAGAAAAGACGGAGAGAAGTAAGTCGTTGGATGAGGAGATCGAGGATGATAGATCAGCAAGAAAGAAGGATCATGGAAAAATTATAGAGAGGATAAAGCCACCATTGGACACCTTAAAGCACCGCATGATAAGGAAGGAAATATAGGCTGGCGAAGCCCTGAAAATATGGGTCAATTTGACCTAGGGTTTTAGACACCTAGGGTTTTGGTATCTAGGGTTTTGGACACCTAGGTTTCGGCCTAAGGATGTTGATGAGTGATTGTAATGTATAAATAAATGTCACGAGGACCTAGTTGGGGTTGATACGATATCGTTGTCAATCTAGTGGTATTGTTGTTGGGAGAGATTATTGTTGTGTGAGAGAGAAGCGCTGACTGTGAGAGCCTTATGGTATTGTAAGATCTTTAGCTAGGTGCAAAGATCAACCTTGTAGTTGGGTGCGCAGGGAGGGGAGAGAAAGAGAGGAGAAGAAAGAGGATATGCTAGCTAAGAGCATAGATAAGAATTGTATGCTTCATCTTAATATATTATAAATCACAGTTCTATGGACATAGCCCTAGAGAGAGGATGAACCACGTATATTTTGTGTTGTGTGTGATTGGTATTCTGTCTCTGTCATTGATATACTATGATTTCATTACTGTTTTAGATATGATAAGAAGATGTGCAGAGTAGATTCTAGATGATAAGCGATATATGAATGCAGTGTTTTTCTTGTATTAGATCCACTTAATATTCCCCTTGGTTGTAGACATCTTTGTACTACAACCCCCTCATAACTTCTTCGAGTGAGATTGCATCTGCTTCGCAGGTGTTGCCGAAAGGGACAGTAGTTAGGGCTTGTTGGTGCACTCTTGGAGTTGAACCCTGGGTCTGCCCTTGTGCCAACAAATGGTTTTTTTGTCGGGACCTGAAACTGTGATTGTTGGGAACTGAGAAAGAAGAAGCTCTGTCCCCTAGTGCGTAGTATTCTACTTGAATTATAAATATCTGTGCTAAAAGAAAGAAGCTTGATCTGAAGAAAAGAGTTCTGATCTGACGAAAAGAAGCAGGATATAAAATCTTTGTGCTCTAAGAAAGGTAGAAGTGAAAATTTATGATTAAAAGAGGTAAGATCTGCAAGATTTGTGCTCTAACAAAGGTAATAATATGGAAAATTTTTAGATCTGAAATATTTGTGCTCTGTAGAAGTAAGATAAGTGGAAAATTTTGTTTCTAGAGTATGGATCTAGGTATGTTTAATAGAGTCTGTCCTAGTTTAGAAACTAGGGTAGTAATAGATGAAAGAAGATTTGATATGGGTAGATCTGATAAGAATAGTGAAAGATATGTTATACCTATGCATAGAAAGAATGTTTGGACTAACAAATGGATGCAGGATCCTAGAAATAATTTATTCTAGGTTAGCTCCTATGATCCTAGCGCGCAGTATAGAAGAAGTCGGGGATCATTTAAAAGAAAGAGAGGATTAACCCTCTGTTACAGCTACAAAAAACCAGGACATCTTGCTAAGGCATTCCCTAGAATGATTGCTATGAACCATGAAGTGTTGGATTTCCCTAGAATGATTCTTAAGCTTGAAAGTATGAACATAAGACAAGAAAACCCTAAGGTGGATCCAGAAACTAAGGCAATAACAGAACAATGCCTAGAAGGGCCCATGAACGATGCAGTGATCCAGGAGTTCATTGAGCAAGAGGCCGTCGCATAGCAACAGGTCGAAGCAGCTCGAGCCAAGCCAGCCTGTGGTGGCCTACCTTACATAGAGATGCTAAAGACTATTCCATAGCCTGCGATGTATGCCAAAGAGTTGGGAAACCTTCCAGAAGAGATGAAATGCCAATAGCACCAAAACTGACCCTACAAGAATTTGAAAAATGGGCCATTGACTTCGTTGGACCTATAAACCCATCAGGAAAGCATACAGGAGAAAGGTGCATAATTAAAACAACAAAATACTTGACTAGATGGGCCGAAGCAAGAGTAGTTAAGGACTGTAGTGAAACTACAACTGCACGCTTTATATTTGATGACATCATAACTAGATTTGGATGCCAAAATATCCTTATGAGTGATCAAGGAACACATTTCATCAATAAGACAGTTGAAGCCCTGACTGGATAATTTGCAGTCCACCATCAAAAGAGCAAGCAGTTATGAGGGGGTTGTAGGACAAAGATGTCTACAACCAAGGGGAATATCAAGTGGATCGAATACAAGAAAAACACCGCATTCATATATCTCTTATCAGCTAGGATCTACTCTGCACATCTACTTATCAAATCTAAAACAATAATGCAATCACAATATATCAATGACAGAGACAGAATACCAATCACACCCAACAAAAAATATACATGGGTCACCCTCTCTCTAGGGCTACGTCCGTAGAACTGTGATTTATAAGTTAGGGCTTGTTGGTGTGCTCTTGCAGTTGAACCCTGGGTCTACCCCTGTGCCAACAAATGGTTATGTTGTTGGGACAAAGATGTCTACAACCAAGGGGAATATCAAGTGGATCTAATACAAGAACAACATTGCATTCATATATCACTTATCATCTAGGATCTACTCTGCACATCTACTTATCAGATCTAAAACAATAATGAAATCACAATAAATCAATGACAGAGACAGAATACCAATCACACGCAACACAAAATATACGTGGTTCACCCTCTCTCTAGGGATACATCCATAAAATTGTGCTTTGTAATATATTAATATGAAGCATACAGTTCTTATCTGCACTCATAGCTAGTAAATCCTCTTTCTTATCCTCTCTTTCTCTCCCCTCCCTACACACCTAGATGCAGGGTTGATCTTCAGACCCAGCTGAAGATCTTATAATACTAGAAGTCTCTCACACTCAATGCTTCTCTCTCACACAACAGTAATCTCTCCCAACAACAATACCAATAGATTGACGACAATATCGTATCAATCCCAAATATGTAATCATGACCTTTATTTATACATTACAATCACTCACTGACATCCTTAGGATGAAACCTAGGTGTCCAAAACCCTAGATACCAAGACCCTAGGTGTCTAAAACCCTAGGTCAACTTGACCCATATTTTCAGGGCTTCGCCAACCTGTCTTTCCTTCCTTCTCGCGTGGTGCTTTAAGGCATCCAATGGTGGCTTTCTCCGCTCTCTAAGTTGTCCACAATATTTATTTCTTGTTGATCTGTCATCCTCGATATCCTAGTCCAATAACTTACTTCTCTCTGTCTTTTCTGCTCTTTTTCTCACTTCGACCCAGTAACAGTCATTGTGCCTTCCACGAAGTTCGCATTCTCCTTTTTCTTCCTTGATATTCACATACTTCCATACCCAAGGGCTAACATCCTTTGTCAATGTGATTATTCTAGAGGGATGGATTAGTCTTATCTCTATAACCTCTGCATTGATTTCACTGATCGCTTCGATATATTTAAGGTTGAGGTCTCTTTTGGTATCCACGTGTTTGATCATTATTTGGGTGGATGAAGGATTATCAATATCCTGTAGGGGATCCATCCTAAACTGTAAGTGTATATTGTCTATCAATCTACATATACCTATGCTTGTTGTAGTGGTCTTCTCCTGAGTCCTTAGGATATATGTAATTGTTTCCATTTCTTCTTCCAAGAGTCGACGATATATGATTATTCATTCATATGAGTACATCAATAGGGTCTTTGGGAATTCCTACTGTGAGTCTTTCCATTCTGTGACTATGTTTTAAGCTTCTAGGGATTTCTCGTATTTTTCATACATCGTTTTCACTTGCATGCTCAATTTTGGGTGTTCATACCTGACCATCAAAGTTTTGTTAAGAAAAATAAATAAATTCTTTTGTGTGTTATGAAGTTCCTGATTCTTCTCAATGGCCCCAAATTTTATGGTTTCGAGAGAATCTATTTGGTTTTGGATTTCCTCTACAACGTTTCTCAAGAGGTCATTGTCGAGTTGCATCTTCCTGATTTCCTTTTCACCTCTTCCATTAAAATTTCTCAATTCAGAAAAATTTCCTTTGAGATTCATTACCTCTTGGTCATGTGAGGCTTTCATATTTTACATCTCACTTGCATGGGAATTTTGGGTGATGGAAGTTGTTTCACTGAATCTATCCTGTAGATATTTTTCCTGTGCCTTGAGCCACCTCTCCAAGTCCACTTCATGGATTTACTTTTTTTGTTAGATTTCCTTCCTGTGTTCATTAACCATAGTTTCCTTAATGGTTTCCAGGGACGTTTCTGGGTCAGTGACCCTCGCTTTTTTAGCATCAAGTGATCCTATGACTTCATGGACCGATACTATGTTCACACTAGAAAAATAGTTGAGTGCTAAGGATGATTGTATTTCATTATCTTTCAAATCTGGTGCAACTTTCCATTTGATGTTCCTTTCAGGATCTTCTTTGCTTACGTCGAATTTTCTTCTTTTCCTTTTAGGGGCCCTCTTCTCGATATCTCATGTATTGTGTCTGTAATAGTAATCTCCTATGGCGAACACTACTCCCTCGAAGTGGATTCCTTTAGAAGTGAGTGATAGAGTCCCTGGGATAGAGGCTAAGGGGGTGCACTCTTCTATTGGGGTGTTAAACAGACTGACATCGGGGATTATAGTGATAATTTCATTGTCACCTACCAACCTGTTGTATTATACATTAGGAGTGTCAACCTTGTCTTTTTTATTTTGTTCCTAGTTCTTTCTTGGTGCGGTCGATGTTGATTGTCCTATGTTTGTTTTTTCTCCTTCACTTGCATTGATTTTCCCTGGGGACAAATCTTTATTATATATTTTCTCGAGTGGATCTTGTTTATCCTTAGCTTCCATTTTCTTCAACTTCTTCGGATTTTCTTGTCAGTTAAGTTTCTTTATCCCTCTTTTTCTGTTGTTACTTATTTATCCTCTCTTTATCTTTGAGGAGGAGGGTTCTAAATTTTTCTAGACTCGGTGATAGGTCCTTATGCTCTTTTTATTTCCTTAGTTGTTGTTGAGTAGCATAAGTGGTGAGCCTCTCTATGGCTTCCTCTAAACTTAAAGTTCCTCGAAAGACATCTTTCAAGAACTGGGCCTCGTGCATAACTTGTGGCGTCAACCAGACGAATTTCATGTGTTTTTATACCAGATTTCAGGGGTTGTTGGCATAGGGGAAAGCCCGGGGTTCAATGCTACAAAAACACACCAACAAAACCCTAACTACTGACCCTTTTGGCAACACCTATGAAGAAGATGAAGTCTCACCAGAGGTAGAAGCAGGGTTGGTTGCGAGACTCATGTGTCTGCAACCTTAGCTGGGACACAGATATGTGATTATATCGCTTACATAGCACTTAGCATCGATCATTCATCAATATTCAACCCTTATTATACTTCGTAGATAACACAGAGCATCTAAACATTCACTTAGATCTAAGGTATCTTAGTATTTAGCAACAGTAAACCAGATCAAATCCATTAGATCAGCACTAATCATATTCATACATATCATATCTACTATTCATACACATCTAATGAAGCACAAAGCATACATATATCTATCTAAATATATCAAAGCACTTTGCAAAAGCATGGATAAACACATCAAGTCAAAGCACAAAGCATAACACATAGATTTATGTGGTTCACCCCCACTCTGGAGCTACGTCCACCAACTCTTATTCTTTATTATCGTCTTCAATCGATTACAAGAACGGAGCCACCAAAACCTACTGTGCATAGGACAAAAGATATACGTAGCTCGCTAGACCCTTCTTCATTGCCTTACAACACAAATCCTTCTATATCTCCACATGGGGACTAGCACTAAGCTCTATAATCCTATATAATGCATAACACCTCAATCACATAGATCACACTTGGAACATAGGGTATATCACATAGATACAATACTCTACTAGATGCCTAGATGTCTATTTATACATTTACAAAAGTGGTCCTAAGCCTGGGTGACCCCACGGGCCGACATCCCTTTTCCATTACATATTCCCTGCAAGATACCAGATATATAAAATATGCAGAACATAAATAAAATGCTAGAAATGGTAGAATAACAGTAAAATATCCAACATAATCTCCACAATAACACAGAAATGATATAAGAACAACAATAGAAGTAGCACTTTGATTCAGAAAGCAATGTTCACAGTCCTCTTCGAGGGGGAAACCTCCAATCGAGCAGTGCTCTGTTACAATAATCTCCAAGCTAGGTTTTTCATACCCTCGACCCTTATTTATACTAAATATGTCTATTAAGAGAAGCATCTAGATGAAGATCCTTCTAGAAGTGGAAGATTCTACTAGGTCTTCTTACATCCACCTTATTCTATTTTATTGAAAGGCCTTATTAATATTGACCTTTATTACATCTGAATACATTGATCTACCTATGTGTGGGTTAGGACCTTAATATGTCTGCCCCCTTAAAAACAACCTTGTCCTCAAGGCTTGAGATGTGGAAACTGCTGCAGAATGGTAGCTGGTTCCCAAGTGGCATCTGCTGGAGTCATATCTTTCCACTGTACTAGCACTTCCTTGATGGTTCTCTGACGCACGCGATGCTCACGCTGGTCCAAAAATGCTTCTGGCTGTAGCCAAATGGATCCTTCTTCAGCTAACTCTGGAAGGTTGGTTTGAATTTGGCACCTGGTTCCAATCACCTTCTTCAAGCGTGAAACATGAAAAATAGGATGTAGCTTCGACTGACTAGGCAGAGCTAACTGATATGCGACTTGTCCCACACACTTGAGAACTGTGTAAGGGCCATAAAATTTGGGTGCTAGATTCTGACAATGATCAGCCTTGAGGGAAGTTTGCTTATATGGTTGCAGTCTCAGAAACACTTGATCCCCTTCTGCAAATTGACGTTTGGAGTGACCTTGATCTGCTTGCTGCTTCATTCTATTCTATGCCATGATGAAGTTCTCTTTAAGGGTACGAAGGATATCCTCTCAGACTGTAAGTGTTTGGTCAACCACCTAGACCTTCGAGGTACCTGGTAAGTATGAGAGAACTAAAGGTGTCTTCTATCCATATACCGCTTCAAAAGGAGTCATGCGAGTGGTTGTATGGTATGTAGTGTTGTACCACCATTCGGCAAGGGGTAACCATTGAGCCCACTGGTGTTGTTTTTCAGAGGAAAAACACCTCAGATATGTTTCTAAACACTTGTTGACAACTTCTGTTTGACCATCCGTCTGGGGATGATAAGCTGAGCTGAGATGCAATTGTGTGCCTTGTAGCTTAAACAGTTCTTGCCAAAAATTGCTTGTGAAATTTGGGTCTCGATCAGAAACAATAGAGTGCGGCATGCCATGAAGCTTGAAGACCTGGTCCATGAAAATTTGAGACACCTTGGATGTAGTAAATGGGTGGTGAAGAGCACAAAAATGAGCATACTTGGAAAGGTGATCCACCACCACCATTATGACTGATTTATTCCCTGATTTGGGTAAGCCTGTAATAAAGTCCATAGAGATATCCTTCCAAATAGCAGGGGGAATCGGATGCAGTTGGAGGGTGCCTAGAGATTTGACTATTTCTCCCTTTTTGCATTGACACACCTCACATTCAATGACAAACTTACGGATGTCTTGTTTCATACCATCCTAGAAAAAAGAATGTTTGACTCAGTCATATGTTTTGGTGAACCCTGAGTGGCCTGCTGTGGGTGTAGCATGAAGCTTAGAAAGTACCATGGATTTGAGCTTGGATTGTTTACTTAAATACAAGTGGCCTTTGTATCAAAGCTCATCCTGGAGCCAGGAGTACCCTGAGGGAGCTGGAGCCTTGTTTTGCAGTTGTTGGATCAGATGCAAACTTTTGGGATCTTGAAGCCATTCCTGGTGCACAGCTTGGAGCCAATCGGGTACAATGAAGGAAAGATAAAAAAGTGATCCTTTGTCTTCATATTTCCGAGACAGTGCATCTTCCATGACATTTTCTTTTCCCTTCTTGTAAATGATCTCATAATCATATCCAAAGACCTTAGTCACCGATTTTTGTTTCTCCTGGGAGGAAATGCGTTGTTCTAGAAAGTACTTGAGGCTTTCATGGTCGGTCTTAATTTGGAAGCATTTCCCCAAGAGATAAGGACGCCACAACTCAATGGCATGTAGAATCGCCAACATTTTTTTTTCATAAATGGGTTTGCCCAGATTCCTTTCAGACAGTTGCTTGCTAGTGAAGGCCAAAGATCGACCCTCTTGCATAAGGACAGCACCGATTCCTTTCCCTGAGGTGTCACATTCCAACACAAAGGTCTTTGTGAAGTTGGGAAGGGCCAGAAATGGAGTGGTGCACATGGTCGTCTTCAAGGTTTGAAAATCTTGAGCAGCTGCTGGAGTCCAAGTGAAAGAGTTCTTTTTTAGGAGAGTTGTGAGAGGTGTTGCAATCTTTTTGTAGTTCTTAACGAACTTGCGATAATACCCCGTGAGGCCCAAAAATTCACGCAATATTTTGAGAGTCTTGGGTGCGGCCAGTCTTGGGTGCGGCCAGTCTTGCATAGCTTCAATCTTTTTCAGGTCCACCCTGATGCCATCCTTTCCCACCAGATGACCCAAGTATTCTACTTCTGAGGCACCAAAATCACATTTGGACTATTTCAGGAAAAGTTGGTGCAGAGAACTTGATCCACATGAGTAAGATGGTCTGTCCAAGTTTTGATATAGATGAGGATATCATCAAATAAAACTAAGACAAAATGATGGAGAAAAGGGCAGAAGACATGGTTCATGAGGCTCTTGAAGGTGGAGGGGGCATTACACAAACCAAAGGGCATGACCAAAAACTCATAGTGGCCCTCATGAGTGCGAAAGACGTTATTGGGAATGTTGGCCTCTTTCATACGTATTTGGTGATAGCCCGAGCAAAGATCAAGTTTGGTAAAGAATTAGGCGCCACTCAATTCATCCAAGAGGTCATCAATGACAGGAATGGGAAATTTGTCTTTGATGGTTAGTTTGTTGAGAGAACGGAAGTCAGGACACATTCTCTAAGAACCTTCTTTCTTCAGTACCATGACGACCGGAGATGAGTAAGGGCTCGTACTAGGATGGATGACGCCGACAGTAAGAAGTTCCTAGACCATTTTTTCAATTTCATTTTTTTGAGCAAAGGGGTGGCGATATGGACGGATATTGGGGGGAAGGTTTCCATGGACAAGGGGAATGGAATGATCATGAACATTGCAGGAAGGAGGGAGTCCTTGGGGAGTGGAAAACACTGTGTTATGTTTAGAAAGGAGGGCTTGGAGGTCTTGGGGCACTGGGGGTGTCTCTGTGGCTTGAATGGCGTGGAGTTGGGTATTGACACCAGAATGACCTTTTTTGAGCAGTTTTTCCATGCGATGAGAACTGATGACCTCAGGTGAACTAGCAGTGATGCCTTGGAATTTATATTGGTGGCCTCCTTGGTCGAATTGCATGGTTAAGTTCTGAAAATCCATGAGAATGGGACCCAAAGTCCTTAGCCAGTCTGCACCCAACACAATGTCGCAACCGCCCATGTCAATAGAAAACATATGGGATTTTAGGTGGTAGTCACCGATTTGGAGA
>ML782116.1:211728-239871 GCA_009831015.1 Picea engelmannii | reverse complement strand
TTGTGGGTGCTACCACTATCAACCAGAATGATGACCTTTCGGTGCTTGATGTAACCGATTAACTTGAGGGTTTGGGGGGCAGAGAAGCTGGTGAGATCATTGAGGGAAATGATCAGTTCCACTTCGGGAGGGTCAGAAGGAGGGTTTATGTCAGTGATTTCTGGTGACTCAGGCACAAGGGGAGTGTCAACATCCTCTTCTGGAATATCCTCAGAGATGGCCATAAAAAGATTTTGTTCCTTACATTTGTGGCCTGGGAAATATTTGTCATCACAATTATAACAAAGGCATTTGAGTTGGCGTTCAGCCATTTCATCCCTGGTCAATTTTTGGATCTTTAATGGGGCGGAGGGAGTAGTGGGGTTTACTGGTTTAGGGAGAGGGATAAAGGAAGGCTTACATTTTTGAGAGGAAACAATTTGTTGTGATTCTTTAGCTTTTTTAGTAGCCTCCACCCAAGTCGTAGGTCGAGCCATCAGGACATGGGCCCGAATCTCCTCCTTGAGGCCACTGATAAAACACTCTCGAAAGAAAGCATCAGTCATGCCCTCTGTTGGAAAAGCCAGGCACTCAAATGCAGCTATGAAGTCTTCTACTGTGCCTGATTGCTTCAATTTTGTCAAACGACCCAAATGGTTGGTGTCAGTGTCAAAGCATTCATAAAGCTCGGTCACAAATTGGGTCCAAGCAATATACCCTTGACGAGAAGTTTTTCTCCATTGCCACCATTGCCAACGTTCTTGATCTAGATGGAGAACACCATACCGGAGTTTGGCCAAGTCATCGGTAATGTTGTAGAGAGAGAAATAATGTTCCATTTGGGTGACCCAACTAGTGGGGTCCGAGCCATCAAATTTGGTTACATCCACCCGTGGAAGGCGTATGTCCCGTTGAAAGTGATGGGGCTGAAAGGAATGGGAAGAAGTTTCACCTTCAGTCTTTGTATGTGCATAAGGAAAAGAGTCATCGGTGGGGATCTTGATTTTGGTGCAGAGTGATGCAAAGACAAATTCAATCTGGGTGGTCAGTTCATGTTTGACTTCCACCATTGCAGACTGCACGACTGCATTTACGGATGCATTTATGGTGGTATTGATGGATGTATCACGTGAGGCAATAGTAGCCCTAAGTTGTTACACTTCTTGTTGGGTCTCGAGGAAACTAGATTGCAAGGTGTTGAAGCGAGACTCCAGTTCTTGGCTACGGGTATGGGTCATGAGGATGGGTGAACTGAAAAGGGAGCGGGCAGGGTCAGAATTTTTTGCAGAAAAATGATATGGATGAATGTGATAAGGGAGAAGAGATGAATCTAATGGAATAGGTCTGAAATAATGGTGAAAAAATTTCCATACCTTTTTTTTTTTTACAGCTGCGGGGTTATACTTTGGTCNTAATTTTTTGCAGAAAAATGATATGGATGAATGTGATAAGGGAGAAGAGATGAATCTAATGGAATAGGTCTGAAATAATGGTGAAAAAATTTCCATACCTTTTTTTTTTTTACAGCTGCGGGGTTATACTTTGGTCTGAAGAATGTTGTAGTGCTGAAATACCTAAATTCTTAACCAGAAAGAAATGTGTATTTACTTGGCAACCCGAACACAGATGCACGGAAATATATCATGCTAGTTTAATTTGTTTATGTTTATGTTTATGTTCCCCAAGGGCTAGGTATTCAAGGGTTCTACAGACAAGGGTTTTCCCTATGCTATAGCTCTCTAATATACGTGTGGGGTCCAACAGTAGTACTCGACCCAATATCTCAGGGCACTAACTAAAGAGGATAGACCGTACCCTTAGCCGTACTACCCGACTACCCAAGTACTAGAGAATATCTTCCTGAGTGCTATTCTTGGTGACACTATAGCAGTCTGGCGACTGATAGGTTTATCTAAAGACGGCTTCAGGAAATCTAGGCTGATCCGTACACAGGTGTTGTCTGATGCGCTACCACTCGAAGGGGTACCAACAGGGGTTACAAGGGTGGCCAATAGATGTGCACTTAAGAACCACTTGTATTTCCTGTGTGTATGAATCCCTGAACCGTGGGTTTATGTGTGTAACGACAGATATCTGTGGCTTAAAGACGCCAGAATACGTCTCTACCCTGGAAAAAAATACCCACAAATTCTTCCAAGGAAAGTGCTCTAATACCACTTGCAAGATACCAGATATATAAAATATGCAAAACAGAAATAAAATGCTAGAAATGGCAGAATAACAGTAAAATATCCAGCATAATCTCCACAATAACACAGAAATGATATAAGAAAAACAATAGAAATAACACTTTGATTCAGAAAGCAATGTTCATAGGCCTCTTCAAGGGGGCAACCTCCAATCGAGCAGTGCTTTGTTACAATAATCTCCAAGCTAGGGTTTTCATACCCTTGACCCTTATTTATACTAAATATGTCTATTAAGAGAAGCATCTAGAGGAAGATCCTTCTAGAAGAGGAAGCTTCTATTAGATCTTCTTACATCCACCTTATTCTATTTTATTGAAAGGCCTTATTAATATTGACCTTTATTACATCCGAATACATTGATCTACCTATGTGTGGGTTAGGACCTTAACCTTCCCAAAACCCAAAATGGGTCGAGATCCCGTGATCTCTGCTTCGTCTGACACTCTTCCTTCGACAGGGTTTCAAAGTCCCAAAAATGGTCAATCATGACCAAGATTATTCCAAAACTTAGTCAAGGGACAACAGGCCCTGAACACTCACCTATGACTCATCCCGAGTCACTCTGGTCTGATCAATGCTTCTTTGAACGCCTTAAGCTTGGTTTGAGCTACTTCCACCTGCTTTAATGTTACTGCCTCTTAATAAGTGAAGTCTTGGATGAGTGAATCATTGACTGGTCCTTCTAGGCACTGCTTTGCGGTGATGACAACTTGTTCAAGCTCTACTCCTTGGCTTTCAAATTCAGTGAATAGTTGACATTCCTTCTCTTGAACTGGTTAAATTCGTTGAGAGAATTCCATCACTTTACTCTGAATCATGTGGATCTGTTGCTGGGTTGTGCGTTTCTCTAGAAACCTCTTCATTCTTTTGACTGGTGACAAGGTCTTCAGCTGCGCTTGTAAAATATCTGCATGCTGCTTTGCTTATTGGATTTGCAACTCCAATGCATGAAACTTTGGATTCTCCATGAGGGTCTCATAAGTTTGAGCGCTCCTAGAGCTCAACTACTTGCATTCCAAAGCAAGGGATTTTAATCTTCCAACTGCATTACGAGCAGTTTCCTCTCGTAGGTCTCTTATATCTTGAGGGTTCTCGGGCACAGTGCGAAGTTCCAGATCTGCAATTCACTGTTGAAGTTGCTGGAATTCATTCTTCAGCTCTCACTTCTATGACAGTCATATACCAAAGTGATCTGTTGACCTGTTCCTTTACTTCTAGATTCTCTGTGATCAACTTCTCCTTGCTCTTTTGTAGCTCTGATTTCTCTTTGTCCCAATGTACTTGAAGAGAAAATTTTTCTCGTTCAATAGCTCTACGCTGCTCGACAAGTACTCCCTGTACTTGTTTCAAAGCCTGGGTGGCTTGCACAGTGTCTTCTTGAGCTCATTGAAGATGAGATTCAACCATATCAACAATCTAGTGGAGCTGAGTTGGCTCAACTCCCATTCTACTGTTCCTTTTGTTAGAGGCACAATGGAGACTCCACATCTAGACTGATGTGCCTGCTGCACTCCTTGGAGTTCAATCTCGATATGATTATACATATGCTCCTACTTCACCTCCTACTTCTCTAATATCTCATGTGAAGCATCGTTCATAGTTGCTATGATGAAATTAAAATCATCCAATGTGAGGGTAGTCTACATCTTGGTTATAGGGGTTCTAGGTTTCTTCCGGGAGGAATATTTCAGAGGTGAAACCTTCCTTTTCTTCGACGAGTCCTCTTCGTCCCTAGGTGATGGTACTTTTCCTTTCTGTTGTTCAATTTATGTGCCTTATATCTCTTCTCCATCATCTCGTTCATCTAGTTTTATAGAGGCAGTGCTTACAGATGCAATGTCTACATCATGAACCTCTTCATGCTTCTTCATCTTGCTTGGTCCTGGTATATCAGGTACATTTTCTGGGCTATTAATATCGGACAGTTCCACAGGGTTCGTTGGAATGAAAAGGTCTGTCGACCATTCCTTGGTGATCTCTTTGATGTCTTCCTTAGTCAACTTGTAATATGACTGCAACTATTTCTTTTTCTCATTAGTGTGTGTTGTTATATAAATGAAGTGGTCGTCTGCAGTGAACTTCATTAAGGGTCAAAACTTGTGGAGGGTATTCGGGTTCATCTGAGGCTCGGACTAGATGGCTTGCTTCAACTGGTTGTAGTAAGTATGGAAGACAACATTGGATTGCCACTGCTTTTTCATGTCATTGGAGTACCATAGCGTACAGAACTTCGTGGCCAGTGGTTCGAAGGGTTCGATAACCGGGAAAGTGGCACCTTATGGTAGCTCCCAGATGATGAAAGAAATTAGTATGAGAAGCCAACTAAAGTGGAACTCATACCCTTGGTCTTGTGCTTCTCTTCAATCAATCTCTAGTTGGTTTACAAGGTATGGCACCCAGTTCATCTGTAGTCCCTCTGCGCACTTTCCTGCGAGGTCAACTACGAATCCGATCACTTGGGTTGGTCTACTCTTGCGAACTAGCTTACCGATGATCAGCTGACAGGAAAGGCACACTGTGCCAGTTTGGATAGAGGCTACCTTGTAGCCTTGTGTTCCCTTCTCGACATCGCCATAAGTTTCTTTAATCCTTTGCACTAATGCTTGTTCTGAGGTCTTTCCAGGGTAAAACTCCTATGGGTCAGGGCCTTGCATGATAAGCCATGTGATCTGATTGATCAAGGTTAGATCCATAGTGATGCATTGGTTCAACCATAAGTATCCTCTATGGTAGCAGGACAACAGTAACGTGACACATGCATTGACTTCCTGGTTTCTGTCGAAGTGCGGTATATTCATCACATTGAGCAGTGCGGACTGCGTAAGGTTCTGGGTCCATGACTGCGGGATAATATTTGAATTCTTGCCTTTAGTTTTGGTCAGATACTTGTGCAGGGTGAGCATGTTGTAAGCCTTCCTATCTCCAAGGTTGAAGTCACTGAACTTCAATGTTGCGAGCTTATCTTGGTCAGCTAGAAATGCGCGTGTCCCTTTCGGGAGGTACACCATGACCAAAGCATAGTCAAAATCTCTGGGCACACTATCCCGGTTGATGGAACCACTTAGAGGGGGTAGGTAGGTAGGTAGACTGCTCAAAATCATCTTGGAATTTGCAATATCATATCTATGTTTAGTATTCTTCTCATAGACAGATAGGTTTCCAGTCCTCTCGTCGAAGATGCTTGAACACCTATGGATACTCCTTTTTCTGACATAACTCTCTCAGTCATTAAATCAAGCAGAACTTTTGTAATGGATTCTTGAACTGTGGTGAGCTCGTCAGACATATGCACTCGGGATAAATTATCGGGGTCACAATGATCTTAAACACTACACATGAATGAACAACAAGGGCATGATGATCACTATATACACTTGCTAGTCTGCGGGCTTCAAATTATCAGTTGGTAAAAGTGTTCTTCAGGCATGGCATGACGAGATATATAGGCGATCCTGGCAACAATTTTCTTTGCAACAGGTATGAGCCTCATTAATTTGTTTTATGTCCATTATGGCGCAGTCCAATGGTCTAGTGGTGAGCCATCAATGCTTTTCGATCCTTTCGGAGCAGCATTCAAATGGATATATTGGCCTCTAATGGCTATATTTCTTAGCCATGGTGAAGTGACCCATGTCATTGTTCTGATATCCCGACGAAGTTCAAATTCTTCAAGTTTTCCTTCTGCGAGGCTCCCTCTGGAATATTTTGTAGCCTGTCGATCTTAGCTCTCTTTTTACTTAGCTTCCTAGACTTCTTTCCAGTGAGCTTCGTCTCGATGATTCTCTTCCCATTCTAATTCTTATTTTCCTTGGCCATAGTCACTTCATGCTAATGATATTCTCTCCTAAGACTCAAGGGTAATACTTCTTATATATCTGAGATAGATACTTCAATATTCTATGAGTCCTATAATGCTCTTCCAACTTTCACATTTGGGCTTCTAGTGTCAAATAGCTTCGATCTTCTCTCTTGTTCTTCAATCAACTGCGTGATCCTTTTGGTCATGAAATCTTTTAACTCTTGTCTCTGTTGTTCTAAAACCTCTTCTTCGTCCTTCTTTTTGTCTTGATCTCTTTCAATCCAATATTTTCCAAGTAGCATAGTAAACGGGGCGTTGTCCTCAATAAATTTGATCATCTCAAAATCTTCTTATGTTGAAGTTCCATTAACATTCATAGATATATGAGTGAGCCTCCCACATAAGTTTACCAGTTTTCCTCTGAATATCCCTATTCCTCTTAATGAAGGGATCATAACAGGCCTTCCTATAGATTCCTAAGTTCTCTCTGGAATAATGTTCACTTGTGTTTCTTCATCAAGAACACAGTCAATGTCGAAGTCTCCTATTCTTATCTCGATACATTTTTTTTCTTTAAAGATCTCTGATAGCCTAACATGTCGGTGATCATTCAAGGTGTCTTTCATTTGTAGTAATATCTTCTCTGATTCCTTCTGGGGTTCTACTATTTATGGATCTTCCTTAGTGTTTTCTTCATTTAGATTCATTCTTTCAAGATTAGCAATCATTCTAGGGAAATTCAATACTTCATGGTCCAAATCTTTACAACATAGGCAACTAGGTCTTCCACCAGGGCATTCCTTAGCTAGATGGCCTAGTTTTCTACAACTGTAGAATAGGTTTAATCCTCTCTTTCTTTTGAATGTTCCCCAAATTCTTATGTACTGCACACCAAGATCATGGTAGCTATCCTGCAAAAAAATATTTCTAGGATCCTGGATCCATTTTTTAGTCCAAACATTCTTTCTATGCATAAGTATAACATATCTATCATTATGCTTATCGGATTTATTCATAT
Source organism: Picea engelmannii (assembly GCA_009831015.1). Lineage (NCBI taxonomy): Eukaryota > Viridiplantae > Streptophyta > Pinopsida > Pinales > Pinaceae > Picea > Picea engelmannii. The sequence continues at coordinate 232,865 of ML782116.1, read as the reverse complement.
CAAACTTTCTTTCATCTATCAGAGCCCTAGTTTTCAAGCTAGGACAGAATCTATCAAACACACCTAGATTCATATTTTTAGAAACAAAAATTTCCACTTATCTTACTTCTACAGAGTACAAAACTTCCAGTTCTAAAAACTTTTAACTATTCTTACCTTTATTAGAGCATTGAACTTATAGATCATACCTCTTTTCTGCAAATATGACCTCTTTTCTCCAAAAACTTCCACTTTTACTTTTCTTAGAGAAAAACACATTTAGATATTGCTTCTTTTCTTCAGATCTGGCCTTCTTTCTTTAGCACAGAGCTTTTCAGATCAAGTGGAATATTGCACACTAGGGCATAGAGCTTCCACAGTTTCAGGATGAATCTTTGCACAAAGCTTCTTCTTCCTCACTTCCCAGCAATCACAGTTTCAAGTCCTGCCAACAAAACCATTTGTTGGCACAGGGGCAGACCCGAGATTCAATGCTACAATAGCGCACCAACAAAACCCTAAATACCATCCCTTTCGGCAACACCTGTGAAGCAAGTGAAGTCTCACCTGAGGTAGAAGTAGGGATGGTTGCGAGACTCAGGTGTCTGCAATCTTAACCGGGACACAGATCTATGATTATATCGCTTACAGAGCACTTAGCATCAATCATTCATCAATATTCAACCCTTATTCTACTTCGCAGATAGCACAGGGCATCGCAACATTCACTTAGATCTAAGGTATCTTAGTACTTAGCAATAGTAAAACAGATCAGATCCATTAGATCAACACTAAACATCTCCATACATATCATATCTACTATTCATACACATCTAATGAAGCACAAATCATAAGTATATCCATCTAAATATATCAAATCACTTTGCAAAAGCAGGGATAAACACATCAAGTCAAAGAACAAATCATAACACACAGATTTATGTGGTTCACCCCCCCTCAGGGGTTATGTCCACCAACTCTTCTTCTTTATTAGCATCTTCAATCAGTTACAAGCACAGATCCACGAAAACCTACTACGCATAGGACAAAATATCTCTGCATCTCGCTAGACCCTTCTTCCTTGCCTTACAACACAAATCCTTCTATATATCCACACATGGACTTGAACTAAGATCTATAAGCCTATAGAATGCATAACACCTCGATCACATAGATTGCACTTGGCATGTATCCTATATCACATAGATACAATACTCTACTAGATGCCTAGATGTTTATTTATACATTTACAAAAGTGGTCCTAGGCATGGGTGAACCCACGGGCCGACATCCCTTTCGCATTACATATTCCCAAAACCCAAAATGGTCCCAAAAGTGGGCTGAGATCCCGTGATATCTGCTTCATCTAGCGCTCTTCCTTCGATAGGGTGTCAAAGTCCCAAAAATGGTCAAACATGACCAATATTATTCCAAAATTTGGTCAATGGCCAATAGGGGTCGTGTGATTTTGGCTCTCTGAGGTAGAGGCCTGATTACTTTAGCGTTTATGATTACTTTTTGGCTTGATTCTTGTTATGTAAAGAGTCTGAGCCTATGTGGAGGGGAAAAATTAGCTAGTACCTTTTGTTCTTTTTTGATAGGTAGGCAGTGGCCCCTTTATCCATAGTTTGGTATGTTATTTCTATGGCGAATAAATTTTTGGCCACATATGTGGGAAGCAGGTGTGGTGGTCAATTCGCCATGTAGATCCTGACATAAGCCTAGTATTTTTTCATGTACCAGACATCGATATCCTTTGTGGTTTTGATAGCCCCTGGAGAGATCCTGTGTGGGAGAAGGCCAAAAATAACTTTGTGCAAGGGGGAAAGGAAATAGTCACATATCTCATATAAATATTCCATTTAGTTGACTTCCCACAGTTTCGAACAATACAAATGGATCTATCCCTTTTCTAGGGTCTAGGCCCATCTAAATGTGAGAAATGAATTGGTAGCACACATATCATTTATGAGATAAGAAGATATGTATAAGATAGGTTTTTTCATACCTTTGGGATCTTGTACATGCTTAGTGACGCTGAAAGAAAGAATGCTCACCCAATTGAATGTTTGGCCCTTCTGGACTACTGTGTAAGCCATGGGAAACCACTCCATCCTGAAATGGGTGCTAGTTTCCTCACCATAAAGTTTCCATATCATGGTATTCAATATCTTATAAGGTTTATTAAGGTATCATGTCAGGACATATCGTTCCCCCTTTTTGACCGACCATTCTTCATCATAGAACTAGTCTTCCATTAAGGTCTCAAAGTCTTCATGTTCAACCCTGAATTGGTCTAGGAACTACTCATCTAGATATACTATAGGTTTCATGGTATGATATCTATCTTGGATTTCATATGGTTTTAGTGATGCAATCAGGAGACCTGTAGCATTTAATATTAGTCTCATATCTTTCTGTATATACACAAAACACCATCTAGCTGTGTAATTGTAAGGAAGCATCTCTAGGCAGGAAACTACTATATGAATACCCCTTTTCTAGATATTTCTGAATGCATCGATGTTTGGATCATCAGACAAGAACCTTTAATTTTGGAACATATCTAGAATCTCAGCATAGCTAAGATAGTGCTCCATTCCATCATGGTTGTTTGTGTTGGAGTTATTTAATGACTCCAAGATTGAATATGGAACATGTGTTTTAGAAGTTTGAATTTTTCCCTTCCTAGTTAGTGTCTAAGACATTTCATCACCTACGCAAATAGACAGGTCAATATTTAATGGTCATTTCATAGAAATAAATACCAATATTCAAAGAATGTGTAGGATACTCACTCAGAGATAGGGGACAATAAGTAATCAGAATGAGAGAACAAAAATTCTCAGACATAGATTTTATCTTACTTAGCGAGTGAGTGGAAAAACCTAGAGTCTTGACGTTGTATAAAAAATTCACAGCTTCCCTCCAAACCATGGTGTAATCAATGGACAAGGTGCAATACAACTTAGACCAGGTCATGGTAGTACACAACAGAGTAAATGCATTCGCAAGTTGTAGAAATTTATAACCATTGAGGAGTAGGAAAATTAAAAGGTAGGGTTGTCGAAAAACTATCATCATTGGAAATTGATATCGATGAGAGATGTCAATACGAAAATGGGGCAACACCCAACGATGATAATTCATGATTGGACTATTTAAATTTAATAGCAATTCTTATGTTTTAATGATGACCCCTCAAATGTTCATCGATATGACCATTGAGAGAAAACCTTTTCTTTAATGGTATTGATGAGACGTCAAGGTAAATGAGGGGGAAAGGTACTAGATAAATAGAGATCGAAGGTGGTGAGGTAGTCGGTGATGGCCAGGTTCATCTAGTCCATAGGATGAGCTGATGTGCAGTTGTTAGAAATCCATGATAGTGTCATTGTCGGTGAAAGATGGAAGTGAAGAGGTAAATGTGTTATGAAACTTATGATGAATATAAGATTTCAACAAAAAGGGTCAGCCAATACTGGCCTGCCATGTGGAAGTGAGGGGTTGGTATTATGTACACACTGAGGTATGGGCCCAGAGTGAAAAATAATAATGACATGGAGTGGAGGTCTGGTTCGATGGTGCAAGTCAGTTTGTGACATGGAAAGAAAAATGGGTGTGCCATTGTCTGTAAACGTAGATAAGCTCACGAGGGTAATGTTTGGGGAGCTATCAATTCCTAACGACGACATTATGAAGATTCTTCATGGGATAAATATAGGGATGAAGATGTATGTAGAATTTGGTAAGAGTGCAAAGAAAAAATGGGTAAGGAGTGTTCTTTATTGAGATGAAGGTAACCATGTTCAAAAGGGGGTTTTGTCTATAGGGGCATGACCAACCGAGTAACTCAAAGAGTAGTTCCCTGTAAAGAAAGAAAAAAATAGATTCATGTGTGCCCCCACCAAGACTGATAGCTTGGGTGGGGTTGTTGTAATTGTCACAACACTTCACTCCTTAAAAATAATTCCTTTGTCTAGAGAAAGATAGAAACACATGCCTTCATTACTTTGAAGGATTTCATGTGCACTACTCTAGTATTAGTAGTGCCTAATTTTGCTAACAATTTTTTCTTGGAATGTGATGCCTAAGGAAATGGTCTCAAATAAGTATTAATGAAATAAGGATGCCTCTTGAAATTCACCAATAAGTAGTTGTGTGACCACAATTTGCAAAATTCCACATATGAAAAGGAAATAATAGTTATCCTTCATGTAGTGGAGACTCGGTTCCCATAACTCATAGGGAGGTGTTTTTAGATCAATATTGACCATCATAGTCTAAAGTACTTGCTCAAACAATATTTTTCTTCACCATACCAATATAAGTGGGTCACCAATATGTTGGGGTATGATTATGAGATCATATATAACAAGGGTAAATATAATGTTGTTGTTGATGCCTTATCCAGATAGTTTGAGGAGAATGGATCACTCCTTGCCTTATCCTTACCAAGTCCAGGATGGATTGAGGAAGCTCACATAGAATGGATATAAAACAATAATTTAAGGAAACTCATCCAATAACTTCAAGAAGATCCCAAAGCACCTAAAGGTTATACATGGAAAAACATGCATTGTAGTAGAAAGGTCACATTATTATGGAAAAATACTTGACCCTAAAACAACAAGTCTTAAAGGAGATAAATTCACTACTAATATAAGTTCAATCTATATTTCATAAAACCTATGAAATAATTAAGTTATCATTCTTCTAGGATGGAATGAAAATTGATATCCAAGATTTTTTAGAATCCTATGACACTTGCCAAAGAAACAAGGGAGATATGGTGAAGATACTAGGGCCATTGCAACCACTACCAATCCCAAAACTGATTTGGATACACATCTTAATGGATTTTGTTTTGGGACTCCCAAAATCAAGTAACAAATTAGTCATCATGGTGGGTTTTGAGCATCTTTCAAAAAATGCTCAATTTTTCCCTAGGTCATCCTTTCACTCCTTCCTTAGTTTACATGGTCTTCACGAATCACATCTTTAAGCTACATAGTATACCCACTTCCATTTTCACAAATTGGGACCCCATATTCAACAACAAATTTTGGTAGGGGATATTTAAACTTCAAGGTACATAGATAAATATGAGAATTCATCCTCAAACTAATGGAAAAACAGAAGTGGTCAACAAGTTCTTAGAAATGTATTTGAGATGATTTTCTTCTTAAAATCTACACCAATGGGAATAATGGATTCCCCTTGTGAAATGGTGGTGCAATACCACTTATCATAGAGCTACCAAAATGACAATGTATGAATTTTTCTATGTCCAACACCCCCATAAATGGAATCCTATGCATTAGACACCTACAAGGTTCATGTAGTAAATTGAACACTTCACACCAAAGAATCCATTATCCATGTCCTCAAGGAAAACTTGGTTGTGGCACAAAATCAAATGAAACAAGTTGATGAACATAGATCCGAACATTTTTTTTTTGAAGGGGATCGACTATTTATTCACCTATATCCTTATAAATAAACATCACTCAAAGATAAATTTCCCCATAAGCTAGATCCCATCCCTATTAGATCATAAAATGCATTGGATAGGTTACCTACAAGCTAGCTCTCCCAACCCACTCCAAGATTCATGAAATATTTCATGTGTCCTATTTGAAGAATGTTGTGGGGTAAAATTATAAAGTGTAGATGAACCTATGAGAACTTGATGAAGAAGGTTCCATTTGGATCTATCTATAATCAATATTAGATACTAGAGAAAATTAGTCATGCCAATGCTTGATCAAGGAAGTTGTAATACCCCTATTTCCCCCAACTTGTAAATATAACTACAACTTGCCTATAGACTATGGGAAGACTGAATATGTGTGGACATTGGAACTGATGTACCTTTTTATTATAAAAGGTAATGTAAATATATATGTATTTTATGTTAATTAAATAAAATGGATAATGTTACATAACTATTGAAGGGGGGGTTTGCCAAGATAGACCATGATTCTATGAGAGAGATGGTGAGGGGAACCAAAAATGATTGATATGACCCCAGTAGACCAGTACCTTACTAGATTTAAATTTCTTAGACCTTGAACAGTCCTCTCACCTAGAAATAAGTTACTAGGTAGGCTGGTAGTTGGGATTTCCTCCTCAATATTTAATGAGGATATGGGCAGAGCACCCATCTGAAAGATGTCCTAACCTGACCATGAGGTGGGGATTCAAACCCACACAATATTGATGAGGAAGGAACTAAAAGAAAGGAACTCATGGGTAGAGGGGATTGCGAAGAAGAGAAGAGTGCATGCAACTCTCTTGTTCAGGGGAGAACTGAAAGAAAATCTTGTTTTGGGTGCAAGAATATGCTCGTAGCATTTTTAGTCCAAGATGATTAACGAGGTTTCAGATAAGATTGCATACCACTTTTCTTGGTGGAGAGAGAGTAACCTCTGTCCTTGGCTATCATTGAATCAAAAATAAGAGAGTCTCTCTCGGAGCATCACATTCTATCTAGGGGGTGGCCATCGGTAAATCCGTTTAGGAGTGGTTGTTCCTACGGTTGGGTGGAAATGGGTACCCCTCTCAGCAGTTGATTCGTGAATCCTAGTTTCTTGATAAGTATTTTTATGCTTTCTATACTCAAATTGAAAATATGGTTGAATGTATGTTTCAATGAAAAAAATTTGTATTGTATGATTAAATTAGGAATAATTATTAATTTTCTGTGAATCCATGTCTTCGAATTGGTCTATGCTTGTTTCCTATTAGCAACTGGAGAGAGACGAGACGTAGGTCTATAAATGAGTCTAAGGATACATTCATGGTTATTGTATCAGTCGATAAATATATTTTTGTGTTATATAACTTAATCGAGAGAATGGTAGGCACTTCCTCCAAACCAATTGTCGATGTGACCAAGGGCTCATGACCACATACCTAACTAAATCATGATAAAGAGGTGGGTGTGTAGCCCGATACCTATCAAAGGATCCATATGACCAAGACCTGGGAACCCTTCTCTAGGTTGGGGAGGAACTAAGATACCTTGGCTTCGGGACTCCAAGAGTCTGGGGCTCTAGGAGGTTATATCCTTACCACTCTCAAACCAGTCAAAGGCTACCTTTTGGTACGATTACTTGTGAGTTTGACCGACATCTAGTTTTTTCTTAACCATGACTGTGGGATCTAACCCACTGTTAAACCATGACCCATTTACCTATCACTAAGTAACGTGAGTCATAGATCCGAGGATACTTGGGAGCTTCTCTAACTTCTGGATCTATGCCATGGGAAGCCCAATGTTCACTTCTTCAGGAGAAAAATGTTGTCATCACACCAAAACCCTCGAATGTTGGAGTTGTGAATTAATGTGAGTTGTGGATCTAGGGATCCTTCGAAACACTCCTCAACCATTTGAACAAATAGAAAAAGGGTAGCGTAAATCACTCTGATGAAGCCCTACTCCGGGAGAAAAATGAAAACTACATGGCCAAACCACGAATGCCAAAGTTGTGAAGTGACAAGAACTGTCGATCCAGATAACCTTAAGGACCTCTCCTAACCATTAGATGTAGAATTTGGTCAGCCTGATGCTGACCACTCTGGGAGTATAAAGGAAATTTCACAATCAAACCCTTGAACACCAAATTTATGAAATAACTCAAACTGTTGATATGAGTAACCCCAGGGTCCTTCCTGGCCATTAGATTTAAGTCGTGGTTAGTCCGGCTTTGACCACTCTGAGAGAAAGGGAGTGTCAAGAGAGTAAAATCCATGAACATTGAACTCGTGAAATGATGAGGACTATTGATCTGAGGATCTCTCGGGATCCCCTCTCACCATTGGATCTAGGCCATTGTTAGCTCGATGTTGACCACTCTGGGAGTAACAAGGAAATCACACTGTAGATTCCCCGAATGTCGAATTTGCGAAGAAACAAAGGTTGTATATCTATGGATATACATGGACACTTATCGACCATGAATATCTAAGGGGAATTGGAATGTTGTCAGTACATAGTGATGTGGCACGCTGACGTCACCCGGGTGTTGTGGGTGGGAATTCCTCCTATGGACTTATCATTTAAGGGCTCTAATCATGCATGCATAAAATGACCATTTCAAAGGCTTCTACTCTTTCCTATTCTCCCAACACAAAACCCCACATTCATGCAATACAAAGGTGTAAACAAGATTCAATAACTCTACCTTAAGTCCTTCGTTTGATGTCAATCCCTTTTCTTTCACTCGTTCTTTGCTTGCAATCCTCCTCCCAAAGCTGACCTGCATTCACACATGAACAAACAAAAAACTGTGAACATGCATTTCATATACTAATTGTTGGGTTAGTTGTGACAATATCATAAAATAAATATTCAACTTGAACACATGATATGGCGGGACGGGAAAAGTATTCCTTTTTGTATTAATCTTCACAAGAGTAAACTTACAATATGTGGTCGGCACTGCTCCTCGAAACTCATCCTGGGCTCCTCTTCAACTGTCCTCCAACTACTTCACTCTATAATTCTCTTTGCACAAGGATGGCTAAAGGTTGGGACAAGGGGAATGCTCAATTGGGTATAGTTTCTTTACTATGATTTTCCTCCTTTCAAATGGTACCCTTACCCTTCTTTTATAGGCTAGAAGGAGCTAGGTATTTGGTCGAATGACCGGCCATGCATGGCTGAAAGGTTTAGTTAACTTACCCAAAGTTGTGTGTTCCATCAACAACTTTCCTTTTTTTGTGCTTTTGTAGGTACACGCAGTCTGTAGTGAGGCAACTAATGTGTACACGCGTGCAGTAGTGGGGTAGGGTGCGTGGGCCTTTTTAAAAAAAGGTATTTTTAAGAAGATTTGTTCAGTAGTGTTTTGGCAAAGAAGGAATCTGAGATGGCTTCATGCTAAGTAAGCATGGCTGGTGAGAATTAGGGTTATAATAGATGTCCCCTAATGTGTGAGGTCATAAGAGCATCTGATGGCCGAAATACATTATCAATCTTCACCAACGTTTCAAACAAGTGAGCCTAGAGACCAGAAATTGGGAGGTGCCATCTGCCAAATAACAATTATCTCACTGAGGTGGGAACACCCATGCTTGGGATGAAATAAAATCATGGATACCAATCAAATACACTGTAGATCCATGTCATATAACTATATAAAGTGTAGCCGCAAGAAATACATAGTGGAGCTACATCTTGAAATCAAAAACGATATACATGTATAGTATCCATCTTCTAGAAGTTGATAAGGCCTGATGGTTGGAGATGAGGTCTTCAAAGCTCAAGAAACAACTTCAAAATCTTCAAGACTCGGGTAGGAGTGTAATAGGAGTGTATGACTTCACTACCCAGAGGTATTAGACGGCTCGTCGGGCATAGACTAGAGGATCTTGATGATCAGACTGAAGGCTTCATTGATTTTGAACAAAGGCTTGATTGGACTTTCGGGATGGTTGGGCATGAGGGAAAGAGAAAAACTGCAAAGGGGACGACTCAGGCTTGGTAAAACTTCCCTTGGACAATAGCACGACAAATGATGAGACTCAGGCAACATGGCATTGACATAAGTTCACGATGCAAGAGGCAACGCAAACTCTCCATATGTTTGGAAGAATAACCAAATGGAGGAGGACACAACTCTATGTAGCAAGAAAAACTTCCTAAGGTCATATTAAATCCCAGAGCTTGACTAACAAACGAAAGGATGTGCTTTGTCCAAGGGAAACTCATTATGCTGCCAATAAAAAGAAAATACTTTTCCCTTCCTCTTTTTGGGGTATATTTGATTTTTTTTATTTTTTTTTTGTGTGTCTTTTTCAATAAAAAAGAATAAAAGAATGCTACGTTACAAAGGGGGAAAATGTGTACCAAACATACTAGTTCTAGGTGCAAGGACAAGACTGATTTTCAGAGCAAAGACACTTGGAAAAATCCTTCCTGGGGCCAAAGGTGTCAAGATGCAAAGGTAAAGTGCTACAGGGCTTGCATATAAGGCATGCTTTAGATGGTTCAGTTGAGAGCAACATGGAGCTGGCATTAGGCCAAAGACGTAGGTATGCAAATGTGATTAATAAGACACACAATGGTAACATCCTTCGATGTAATTTTAATGAGCCCAGGGAAGGTAAGCTCGGTTGTTTTTAATGTTTAGAGAGTCTAAAAAAAAATAAAAGGAGACTCCATTGTGGTACCTTTCTTGAAAGTAATCTAGTTGGTTCGAAAAAGGGGTAAATTTGCACCGAAAAGACGTCTATTCAAAACCATTTTAACGAGTGTGATAAAGACAGGATCACTCGGAAATATTTTCATTTTTAAGGAGTTTGAAAAGAGATTAACTATGGAATCTGTATGGGATGTTCTTATGGACCATTTTAACGAGTGTGGAGGAACAAGGTCACTCAATGATCTTTTCAATTTTAGGGAGTCTGAAAAGAGCTTTAACTATGGACTTTGTGGGGGTTCCTTTTTCGTAAATTTAGTCCCTCGGGCTCGAAAAAGGGGTAAAATTATACCTGAGGATACTCTTCTAGAGAACTGAGGCCCCTAAAGTATACCTTTGTTTGTACAGTTGACCATCCATACCGAAAAAGGGGTAAAATACCGCCGGACAGACGTGACTTCAAATTCCAGTTTAGCAAGCATGAAAGGCCACAAGATCGCTCGACAATCTTTTCATGTTTAGAGGCTTTGAAAATGGCTTAAAAGAAGACCTGTTATGTTTTAGGAGTCTTGAGGGTGAGGTCAAGAATAATAAGGAATCATGCAAATGAGGCTCAAACTCGTAATCAGAAAAAATTAATAAGGAATCCCGAGCCGATAGTCGTTAGTGACAGCATGGACACCAAAATGCAGCTAGGATCTACCTAGGGCATCCATGTTAGGGTAGGCTCTACCACTAAATTACAACACTTCTAAAGCAGAAATGATGGTTTTGTGTCGCAATTCGGTGGGATCGATCCTATGGTAAAGTAGAAAAGACAACAAGATGCAGGAAGTAGAGGTGGAATCCTAACTTAATTGCAACGAGTTGAAAAAATGAATTTTTACCAAAGGACCTTCAAAACGACCCAAATCTCGAAAAAGTTTCCAAATTCCCAAAGTAACACTTCTCTTGAAAATCCAAAGAAAACTCCTGAACCATGCTAAATGATTTTTAGTTTAGAAAATATGACAAAAGGGTCTAAAAAATGACAAAAAGAGGCCAAAAAGTCTATAAATAGAAGCTAGCAGCTCATTATCACCATTGTTAACTGAGAAATTGATTGTGGAGCCAAAAACACCCCTTCGTTAAGAGAGTTGATTCCAATAGATTCAGTGGACGGAATGAGCTTCCGATTGGATCAAGTAATTACTACCCCCTCTTGTAATTTAGTTATTTCTTTATGCATTTAAATTCATTTTTTGGAGGGGCGTCGACCTTTTAAAAGGTCAACCCTAATTCCATGCAGGTTGTCTTATGACAGCCTGAGTGTACATGCGGGCAGAGGAAAAACTGCATGTGTGTACATGCTACTGTCAGCATTACAGCTCGCGTGGACCCTTCATTTAATGTAAAAAATTAAGAAAAACAAGATTTAACCCTCCTGAACTGGGTTTTTTGCAGGATGTATGTTCACTGGAGGGAAAGAGAGCATGAGGATATTAGTGCATTGGTTGGGGAGGAACCTAATGTTGTTGCTACATTAATGCAATGTGGGTTGTTAAAAAAAAATCTATGTCCTTTCATGCGAACACAACCTAGGCTATTGAATGCCTTGGTTGATTATTGGCATCCCGACACAGAGGCCTTTATGTTAGAGGGGAAGTCGCTGGTTCCAATGACAGAGGATATATAATTTTTGACTGGCCTCTCAAGGACAGGGGAACCAGTCAATTTTCGTACTTTTCCCTCTGGGCCTCACAACATATCAGAGATGATTGGAATCCATTGTGAGACAGGTACAGACAGAATGAGCTCGCAAGTACCGATAAGAAAGATCTCAAACTTATCACTACAGATGATAGTGTTGCTCATCGGGTGGATTACTGGGTCTACAAATTTTCATCAAGCTTCCCGTACACAAATGAATTGTGCAGTTCAGTGCTTAAATGCACAATTTTTTGACTAGAGCACCACATTACTGGATTGTATGAAGAGGCAACTAATAGATTGTCGGTTGCGGAATCAGAGGAACTTCGGGTTTGGAATGATTCTTTTCTCTTTCTTCTTTGAAAGAGTGCCCAGTTTTATCCCTCGAGAGGTGGTATGAGAGCACCAGGCCTCTCGTCTCGTGTTATGTAGATGGGCGGTGTTGTTGTCGCGACAGGGGGGGGAAGGACCATTGAGGCCTTTGATGACAACTTTTTTTCTTGGTTGTTGTGATAGATCCCGGTCATAGAGGATTGCCCCTATGTTGGGATTGACTTCTCAAGAGATCCTGAGATACCGGTACCTCCCGGTGAGGAGTGAGGAGAGATGGGTACGCTTTCTTTTTTGTTGTTTTTATATATATCATTTTTTTTTATACCAGAGAATTTGACAGATATGTGTCTATTATGTGGAGATGTGGGGCTAGTGCGTCCAGTGGATTATGCGAGGAACAGGCGATGTCCTCAGCCAGAGACCGCACCCACCACCACAGGGGGGCTAGAAGTAGTAGGAGAGCTTCCAGCCGGTGAGGCTGAGAGAGTTCTGAGACGAGTAGAGATAATTTTTACCTTGCCCACTCGTACAGTCCCCATGGCAGAGATTGAGGATCTGCCATCATCTGTGCAGCCTCACGTAGTGGGGGCACCACAGACATGAGTCCAAATTTTTTGGCATTTGGAAAACGCCATTGATCATTACAATAGGGCCCACTGGCCCCGTCCTTAGTTAGGCTAGACTTTTCATGTGCCGAGGGAACTACTTGTATATTTTTTTAGGGTGTAAGCATTATGACTCATTACTGGTTGTATTTTTGAGGCACTTGTGCCCACCTATGTACTCTGATTTTTTTGATATTATATATGGATTTTTATGTCTTTTTCTGTGTTTTATGGAATACATCTAGTTTACAAATGTATTTTACATGTGCGTGTGTGTATTTTTCTTTACATGTGTGCAATATGCCAATATAATACATGATTAGCTAGGGCATTTGTAACTTGATTCAATATCCTAGGAACATGGATATACGTAATGTAATCAAAGATTCGTTCTAAGAGACGTACCCTAAGGAACCGTCGGTGTAGAGTAGGATCTTAAACGAGGTAAACTCCATTTAACTGAGACACAACCAGTTGAGTGTCTAAATATACCTAGAGGCGGGAAATACCATGTGACAAAGCATCACATAGAAACTCTAGAACTGCATTGTATTTGACAACATTGTTTGTGGTGTCACCTAAACAGATACCCCCTGAAGATAAAAACTGGCCTTGAGGTGTGTAGATTACCCAAGCAATGGAAGAAAGCCTCTGAGTGTGTCGGCTAGCGTCGTCTGCAAACCCAACAGACACCTTTGATTCACTTGACATATGCCACAATGAAAAAGATGACATCAAAATGACACGTCCATAAAACCAAAAAGGGGGTAAAACTAAAATGCAAATGTACGGGAACTATACATATGTTACAAAAAGTTACCCAAGATGACCTACCTATGAGTAATACTTCTTAAGGTAGAGCCCATTTCTAGGCTCTACCAATGCATTTCCCTCAAAATCTACCAGACGATAAGTGCCTTTTTTTACAACCTCTTTTACAATGAAAGGTCTAAACAACATGGGTTTAAACTTGCCTGCCCCCAGGGGGTCCTTGTCTTGATCATAGACCAGGACAAGGTTTCCTTCAAAGAAAATCCGAGGATGAACAAACCGATCATATTGACACTTAAATTTTTGTTTTTGATCCTCGTTGACCAAGGCCGCATCATGACGCTGCTCATTGAGTTGCTCAAGGTATAATAAACACTCTTCATGTGGTGAAGTGTCAGGCAATAATTGTACTACCAACTTTAGAGACGGGATCTGACACTTGATAGGCAAGACTGCTTCCAACCTATAAACAAGATAAAAAGGTGACAAACTGGTTGCAGTCTTAACAGACGTTCGGTAGGCCCATAACACCGAGTATAACATCAAATGCCAATTTGACTTGGCCGAATTGATCGTTCGCTGTAGAATGGTTTTAAGATATTTATTTACAACTTCCACTTGACCATTCTCTTGAGGGTAGTAGGGTGATGAGTGTTCTTGCCTCAACCCAAGATTTGATGTTAACTCGGTGATCATTGTGTTCTGAAAGTGACTTCCATGGTTAGTGACAATCTCTCTTGGGACACCGAACCTTGCTATAATTTGGTTGAACAAAAAGAGAGAAGCAACATCGCCATCATTTTTGAACGTTGGCATAGCTTCGACCCACTTGGTGAAGTATTCTACTGCTACAATGATATAACAGTGCCCCCTTGCTGAAGGGGGGTTGCATGTAGTATAATCAATCCCCCACTTGGTAAAGGGACCAACGGTGATGACGGGAAACAGGGGAGCGTGGTGTGCCCTCATCTTCTGAGAGAAGATTTGACATGGGTGGAACTTCTTGACTGATTCAATGCAATATTTGATCAATTTCGGCCAGAAGTAACCGGCTCGTAGAATCTTTTCGGTTGTTGCCAACCCAGACAAATGACCGCCACATGCTCCAGTGTGGAAATTGTTAAGCATGATTTATTCTTCTTCATGAGTGAGGCACAGGCGAAGGATGCAATCTACACCTCGACGATATAAAGTATCTTCAAGTATGGGATAGTTCTTAGCCTAATGGCATATGCGACGACGGTCATCACGAGAAGCAGAGGTGTGGCACTTCAAATTTTGGAGATAGACACGTATATCTCCATACCATGGGTCCGATGATGAGATAAAAAACATGTCTCCTTGAATAGGCGATTCCTCAGGCATAACATCACCTAACTTGACCGAAATTTCCGAGATGAGTTCCGCAAAGACCAGTGACTTTTTGGATTTCGCCAAAACAAAATCTAAGTCAAATTCCTGGAGGACAACTATCCATCTACTGATTTTTCCGCCAATTACCCGTCGTGTCAATACGTATTGAAATGGGTTCACAATGGCAATGAGGATAGTCTTAAGAAACATGATATAATGACATAACCATTGAACAACATGAACTGCTACCAATGCCAGTTTTTCAATATGGGAATAATTGAGTTCCAGTCCAACTGGACCTCAGCTTAGGTAATAAATCACATATTCTGAGAGAAAGTCATCTTCCTGAACTAAGACCATTCCAATGGTCGACTCTGCCACAACCAAGTACAATAAGAAATCTTTATTATAATTGGGTGGCCGAAGCAGAGGGGTAGTCGTGAGGGCACATTTTAACACGTCGAAAGATCATTGAGCAGATGCCTCCCAATGAAAAGGAACATCTTTCTTTAATAAACGCATAAATCCCTTTGTGATCTCGGCATAATTTGCAATGAAACACTATAAAATGTTTGCTTTACCCTATAAACTCTGAAGTTGAAGGATTGTGCATGGGGGAGGCAACTGAACTATTGCCTCAACATTGAGAGGATCAACCATGATCCCTGTTATCGAAATGATGAAACCAAGAAGACGTCTAGACGTTATGCAAAAGCTTAAATTGTTTGGATTCAAACAAATCCGGAAGTAGAAACATCGCTCAAAGATAAGTCGGAGGTGTGTGGGATGATCATCTCTCTCACGAGATCGTGATGCTAAATTGTTTAGGTAGGCCTCAAATATATGTTTGAGGTCATGGAAAGAAAAATACATGGCCCAATGAAAGGTATCTCCAACAGTTTTCAGACCAAAAAGCATCTTACGATAAGTGAATGTACCCCATGGACAAATGAAATTTGTTTTGTGTTGGTCTTCGGGTTTGATCTGTATCTGATTGTATCCTGAAAAACCATCCATGAAAGAAAAGGCCTCGCAACCTGCACATTCATCGATGATCTGGTCAATAAATGGCGTGGGAAAATTATCTTTTGGACAGGCTTTGTTCAAATCATGGAAGTCTGTACATACATGAATCATACCCTGTTTTTTGTCAACCGACATAGGATTTGACACCCATTGGGTCAAATGGATGGGATAGATAAAACCTTCCTTGAGCAGTTTTTCTACTTCAACCTTAATGGTTTCTTCTTTCCTAAGATTAACCGGACGAAGCTTCTGCCGAACCGGCTTAGCATTAGCATAAGTCATGATTTCATGTTCGACAATTTTTGGATCGATGCCTGGCATTTCCTCGTAAGACCAGGCAAAGACGTCATGGAATTCTTTAAATAAATCCATGTAGATTTGAATATTTTCGAGGGAACAATCGGCTCTGACAAAAACATTCTCCACGACGCCAGGGATTCTGGAGATATTTATGGGTATGGTTTCAGCAATGGTTTCCATATTACCTTCGGCGTAAACAACATGTGTATCCAAAGGATTGATAGGACAAGACCTATCTCCATTCATAGTCAAAGTGAAATCCCCTACTTAGATTGTACTTAACTCTGGGAGGAAGTAATATCTGTGATGGAGATCGTCCCAGGGTTTGTCCAGACTAGTCATTGCTTCATTGATTTCTTTGTCTAAGGGCAAGACTAAGTCTAAAGAATTTGTATCAGAGAGGGAACCTTGAGCCCAAATAGGCTCCAAAATCAGATCTAACTCTTGTGCGGGAGTCAGATCAGGGTTGGCGGAAGCTTGTTGAACTAAAGAGTACGCAAATTATACCACGGACAAGGGCATGGCCATACCATGCTCCCCTATCCCTTCCATCGTGGCCAATGGGGAAGGAACAATCAACGGATTGTTGAAGTAAGTCATGTGAAATGACGAAAATTGGAAAATCTCAACCTTATGGTGGTCTGATACGAACTCAACATCCCCCTGAGGAGGTGGGTAATCGAATGTACCCATCAAAGGTGGGCACAAGACAACCCCTATGTTAACAATGCCGGGCTGAGGGTTATCAATCATTGGGACCATAGATGCCCCCAATGAAGGGTCAGAATGGGAGAAAGACAACTGATCAATGGTCACGACCCGACCCTCATGTGGAAACAACAAGACCTGGAAAACCGTCATGACCAATTCTTGCATGGAATAGTGCCAACTCACTCCTAACAAGAGATTGTATTCGAGTGATGCATCAACTACTTCAACCTCGACACACATGGTTTTCCCCCAGAACTGCACGAGGAAACAAGGGATGATGCCATGTGGTCAGAATGAATGACCATCGAAAGCGGTGAGAAGAGTAGGTGACAGAGACAAAGTGGGCTGGTCAATGGCCTTCCAACACGCCTCGACATTACGCATGTCGAGGTGCCCTCATCAACCACCATGTGAAAAATGTTCTGAGTAAATGTTTTTCATGTAATAAACCACTACTATCTGGAATGCTACGTGGTAAGGAAGACGAGGTTTTAAGTTGGTCGTATCAAGCATGATTGTACCCAGGTTAAAAGTATCGACAGATCCTAAGGTAGCTAACAGATATTTTCTCTGGGAAGGGAAGCTTTCGAGGGCTTCCAAAGCTGACATCGCACAAGGGGTTTGAGACAAATCCTCCACCATAGAGTAGTTCTGGGAAACCCTTGCGTTTGGGTTATGAGAATCTTTTTTTAATGCACCTTTTGGGATGTGTGTCATGGTTTTTCTTAATGTATTCTTGATCTAAATAGGAAGAGATGGGATTTCATCTTCTTTACCTTTCTCAGAGGTACCTGTATTACTATAGTCATGTTCTCTAGTCGATATATAGGCATCACCTTTCATCATATACACATTCACAGATGCAGGATTATTCACAGGCAGAGGGGATCCTTGACTGCCCCCATCCGTGATTGTAGAGGCTTGGGTTATATTTTTCCCATGTTGAAATGGGTTCATTAACATGGTAGGATACTGCTATGAAAATAAATTTTGGGCATCCACAAGCCGAGGGAACTGATGAGTCGGGTGGTCTTCCGCGCATAGGTTACATGGATACTTTGCTTTCCTGTTTTCAGTGTTGCCCCCACCAACCTTATTAGTGAGTTTCTTATCCCCCTTACCCTTATTATGTTGTTTCTTCTTTCCATCAGGCTACTGGGTGGCCTTTGGATTTTTCGATTGCACATTGTGTACATCCAACGTTTGGGTAAGGGGAGCAGTCAAAACAGTTGTCTGGTTGGCCGTTGTGTGTTGTATGGACAATTGCTGCAATTGTTTCGTCAGTTGTTCAACGGGCTTGGTTTGTGATGAACCAACAATACCATCGGCATGTTGTCCAACTCTCTGTCTAGTTTTATCAAGTATGGACCATGGCACATCTGGAAAGATCCCGTACAGTAGACCAGACTGAGAGTAAATTAGCTCAAGATGTTGATCTCTCATGATTGCATCTTCTTCGAAAAACACTCCCGACATTGCGACATCTTTGGATAATTGTGAGACCAAAGACTTAAGGAACCACTCAAGCAGGAATGCTAGTGGGACTGGCACCTTAATCAAACTCTTCTGACGTCTCCATTCTCGGATGTGATCAGAGATATGGTATGCTTTTGTCTGTTCGAAATTGGCTAGCAATTCTATTCCAACGTCATATCTCACAAGTAATTGGAAATGGTTTAGGAAATCCATTGCCAATTTGCCGAAGGAATAGTATCTTGAGCGGTCGAGCTCAATGTAAAATTTTGCAGCACTCCCAATGAGAGTACGTTGAAACAATCGCAACTGTACGGAGTCATCTTTCAAAGAATTAGACGAGCACCAAAGGTGAAAAGTAGTCACATGATCTCTTAGATCTTCGTTAGTCTTGGCTTCGAACTTTGGTATGTCTGAAGGAAACTTCATCGACATAGGGGGGCAACACGGATCATGATAGATAGGGTCATTCAACAACCTTATTAAGTCTGTCAAATGCAAGGTTTCCAGGAAAGGTAGTTTGGGTTGTTAGTGATAACCATGGAAAAAGGGGCCTGGTGTTTGACTGGCACCAGGTTGCCAAGAAAAGTTGGGTTGATGGCCTGGGTTCTGGTAAAAACCATGGCCATGACCAGCATATGGATTCTGCGTTTGAGGAGACATCATCGACTGATTCCCAAAATAGGACATAGATGGTTGGGCATGCATTACATTCAGAGGACTTTTGGAAGGGTTGCCCCATGCCGATCCTATGGCCATAGGTATTGCACCTTGCCCGAGACTCCATTGTTTATGAAAAGAGTTTCCCCCTATCGGCATTACTGATGAGGGAATTGATCCCTACCAAGAATTTCAAGGTCCTGATGCAGAAAAAGTTTCTGGGTTTGCCCCCTATGCAGGAATAGTACCCTGCATAGGATTAGGTTGTCCGTAACTGGGGTTGCCCCCAGTCGGGAAAGAAATTGATGAGAAAGCGTTGTTACCAAACGCACTGAACAAATAAAATGGTGTTGATCCTATCGGCATATTATGAGAAGGTGTTCCTTGACTCCCTACTCCAAATGAACTATGGTGTGTGTTTGGCCTGACGGATTGCTGGTGGGCACCACTGAGCGAAGGGGATGAGGGAAGTATATGACCTCCCCCATAAGGGAAAGCATTAAAGGGAGCTGAAGTGCCCCCCATGGGTCCTTGCAGAGGAGCATTAGAGTTCCCTTCCCCCATAAATAAAATCTATAAAGTGGAGTAGGAGAGTACAGGGCTTGTATCTAAGCTAGGCATCTCGTATGAGAACGAAAGGCCTGTCACACTCTGTGTGAAAGGAGAAGTGGCCACCACCAAAGACGGGATCAGACCACTGCTCAAGGTAGAGGCAGTAGAGACCATGGTGGCTCAGACTAGAAACGATGGGTTAGGAGGTGGAACACCCCCTGTGGTGACAATCGTAGTGGGAATAGGAGAATTCCCGGAAGAAGTGGCAACATTTGTTTCCATTACTGCATGTGACACTGTCTGGTGCTCGTAAGGATAAATCTGTACGATGATGGGCTTCGAAAGATCAGTGGTTGGAGTTTCAGATGGAACAAGAAATTCCGCTCCAAGGTCTGAAACGGTTGGTTTCTCCAAATGTTGGTCGGGCACAGTTTCTTGTGACCCGGTCGCTTCAAAAGACCCTTGTTGGTCTAGCTTTCTCCTTAGTGGTGGTGGTGGTGGCTCCAGTGTAACTAGTGGCAGGCCTAGAAGCCTTCATGACCGACGGAGCTCGTGATCCTCCACTGTGTAAGAATATCAAACACACACTAGGGACTTCTATTCATTCAAAAACAACACACACTAGAAAAAGTCCCTACAAGATAAAACAAGCAAACACTAAACTAGTTGGAAGGACAATTACAACAACCAACACCAGAGCAACTTACCAGTGCAAGTGCAACCTGAAAATGGAAGCACCCTCCAGCTATACTCTGCAAAGCATGGCCCGATGTTTGTCCTAGGTACCATGGTATATCCCCGCAGTCACCTGTGTATGTCTCTAAAAAATATAGGAAGCTAAGCTCGCAACACGCGAACAGTCACCAAGCGAGTACAGTCGACAGTCGGGTAGACCACAATGAGCAGGGTATCAATCCCAAAACCTGTCAAGTGTATCGAAAGAAAGTTCTATGGAAGACAACTAAGGACCTGGAATGGATTCAAGACCCATGAAGCTCCATGGCAAATGAAATCGACGGAATCCAAAGACAAGCCCTCTATATGTGTTCTCCACTATGATTGGTCCGGCTTTGGAGGGGTTATCTCCACTACCTTTCCGCACGCGACCTCGTGTTTAGCCCCTATGTTAGAGGGGGGTCCTAGATAAATTTCATGATAATGGAATTTTAACACTCCCTAGCACAGACTGTTATGTATGTTTTGTAGCCTTGAAGAGTTTCCTCTCCAACCTAAATCAAGGTTCTAGCCTAGACTAGTTGATGGACTCTACAAACATAAAGTCTAGTTGATTTTAATTAATTGTTAATTTTGTATGGCTTGTCTTAAGTCAAAGGTTATGAAAGTGAAACTTGTGATTTTTTGAGAGAGGAAAGAAAAGATAAACAGAAAGATGGAAACTATTAAGGTCCTAACCCGCACATGGGTAGATTAATGTATTCGGATGTAATAAAGGTCAATATTAATAAGACCTTTCAATAAAAGAGAATTAGGCGGATGTAAGAAGACCTAATAGAAGCTTCCGCTTCTAGAAGGATCTTCC
>ML782116.1:170442-205786 GCA_009831015.1 Picea engelmannii | reverse complement strand
CTTTTTAGTATAAATAGGAGTCGAGGGTATGAGAACCCTAGCTGGGATATTATTGTAACAGAGCGCTGCTCGATTGGAGGTTGCCCCCTCGAAGAGGCCTGTGAACATTGCTATCTGAATCAAGTGCTATTTCTGTTCAAGTGATATTTCTGTTGCTATTCGTATATCATTTCTATGTATTGTGAAGATTATGCTGGATATTTTACTGTTATTCTGTTATTTCTAGCATTTCGTTCCTGTTCTGCATATTTTATATATCTGGTATCTTGCAGAAACAAAATAATTTCTTCTTGACACAATTCGTAATCAAGTTTTCAAACTAAATTTTTTTCTCTAAGATCTTTGACAAACAAACTCAAAATAGTATTTCACTCGACTACGAGCTACTTATTGTCCTAAGTAAATATACAAGAACTTATGAAAGAAAAACTTTTCCTGTTTATTTATGCAAACCAACAACTACTTAACCAAATCAAGAAATAAAAGATTTATTTATTTTTATTTAATGCTCGTAAAGAAAAAAGGAAAAATGACGACAAGTAAAGACCAAGAAAACTTTTGGCCTAAGTGAAGATCACAAAGAGTTACTAACAATAACACACCAACTGATGAAATCAGACTCTCACACTTGTCTAAAAACCCTATGAAAGAAAATTTTTGAGGAAAACGTTTTAATGAAAAATAAAGCTATTGTTGTGATCAGACCTAAGTTGTCGACTACTATGATAGAGACCAAGAAACCTGAGAGGTATAACTCTTGACAAGGAAAAGGATGATTGCCTCTCCTTAAACAAGAATTTTCTCAACAGGCACGATGTTGATAGTTCGACAGCCAGCGTGTGCATGCGTGTTGTGCAAGGTCAGAGCGTGTGTACATGCATGCAGGCCTTATACAAGCTGCGTGTACCTCTGCAACTCTTCCAAAATGAAAAAACAAGCAATCAAACACTGGCAGAGACTATTGGTATTGAGAACCAAAATCTCTTGAAGACTCAGAAACTTACTTCGACAGAAAAAAATAAAGCAATTCAAGGAAAATTTCATAGAACAAAACAAATCTGAGGTGAAACCTAAGCTACAAACTACAAAAAATAGAGACTAGAATGAGTTCCAGAAAACCTCTGAGAAGTATGACTTCTGACAGGGGAGAGGATGATTGCCTCTCTAAAAGAATTTTTTTGAAATCATACACGCGAATGACACTTCATCAGCTAGTGTGTGCATGCGAGCTGTGTGAAGGTAGGGAACGAGTACACGCATGAAGGCCTTATGCAGGCCACGTGTACCTCTGTGACTCTCGTAAAAGAAAATGCAGCGAAGCAAAGAAGGTAGAAAGAACTGGTATGGAAGACCATAATCCTTGTTAGCTCAGACTTTTGCAAAAACTCTAAAAACAAGTAATGAAACAAACTTTTAAAAATACCCAAAAAGGACTCCTAGAAAACCCTAGAGATCCCTAGTATGGTCGCCAATTTTGTTGTGAGTGGGAATCCCTCCTACGGACTTAGCATTTAATGGATCTAATCATGCATGCAGAAAATGACCATTTCAAAGAATTTTACTCTTTCCTATTCTCCCAACACAAAACCCCACATTCATGCAATACAAAGGTGTAAACAAGATTCGGTAACTCTACCTTAAGTTCTTCGTTTGATGTCGATCCCTTTGCTTTCACTCACTCTTTGATTACATTCCTCCTCCCAAAGATGACCTACATTCACACATGAACAAACAAAAAGCTGTGAACATGCATTTCATATACTAATTGTTGGGTTAGTTGTGACAATATCATAAAATAAATATTCAACTTGAACACATGATATGGAGGGATAGGAAAAGTAGTCCTTTTTGTATTAATATTCATAAGAGTAAAATTACAATATGTGGTCAGCACTGGTCCTAGGATCCTCTTCAACTGTCCTCCAACTGCTTTTCTCTATACTTCTCTTTGCACAAGGATTTCTAAAGGTTGGGACAAGGAAAATGCTCAATTGGGTATATTTTCTTTACTATGATTTTTCTCCTTTCAAATGGGACCCTTACCCCTTCTTTTATAGCCTAGAAGGAGCTAGGTATTTGGTCGAATGACCACCCATGCATGGCCGAAAGGTTTAGTTAACTTACCCAAATTTGTTTGTTCCATCATCAACTTTCCTTTTTTTGTGCTTTTGTAGTTACACGTGAGCTGTAGTGAGGCAACTAGCGTGTACATGCGTGCAGTAGTGGAGTAGGGCGCATGGGCCTTTTTAAAAAAGGTACTTTTAAGAAGAGTTGTTCAGTAGTGTTTTGGAAAAGAAGGAATATGAGATGGCCTGATGCCAGGTAAGCATGTCTGGTGAAAATTAGGGTTATAACACCAGGGTGATGTGGACCCACACTCGATGTGCCACATGTCACCTTAATTTGTGCTTTTCACAGAACCTATATTACCATTAGAATGTGATGTTTGTCACACACTGATAGGTCCATGTGTCACCTCTTCCCTGTCATGTGTCACCCCCCTAACACATATATTCTTGGCTTATTAGCGAGTGGAGTACGTGGGACACACCTATCCTTACCTATACATTTAATACACCACCACATGTAAGGATGGACCCTTCAGGAGTCCAAGACTTCATAACTCTGGAGGTTTGGGGGGTAGTATCAAAGATAATCTGAAAGGGACAAAGGTCGGAGCCATGTGGCAATGTTATGGGATCCCTTGGGAGTTAGAGAATTTGGGACTCTGGAGGATAGGCGCGTAGAAGGAAAAAGGGGCATTCAGCGCCAAAGTGTTGAACATTGAATTTCCCTAAGCTTATGTGTTACACAAAGGGGCAGGTGGTGGATGCCACATCTATGCCATGTAGGAAGACAAGTGGAAAAATCCACATGGAAATGAAGTGACTTGAGGTGGATATGATACGGACCCCAAAAATTCTAAGGGAGTAACACCCTATCTTGCCCCCTTCATAAGAAACTTATCTAAATCACTACTGAAAAGAGGAATACAAATTTCTACTATGGTTATATGTTTTGAAAATATGAACTGTGTGTTGTTCATAATCTAGTAGATAATTAACTAATAGAAATTTTTTATCAGCACTCAAGAAGTCAGTGGACAACATGAAAACTACAACATAAAGGATGGTGAAACACCATGAATTGGGGGTAATATCCCACAATAGAGAGAAAGAATCTGATGAGAGGAGGGCAGTGGAAACCCCTCTATATTTGGATGAAACCATAAGAAGACTCATGGAAAACTTACAGATATGTAAGGATGACAATGAGAGGTTGATAAAAGAACAAGAAAATAAAACTAAAATTAACGCAGTCCTACTGCAAATTTTATAAGATATACAAAGGTAGCTGCAACATGGACCAACAACTAGTCATGTGAACAAGCATCATACTAAGAAGACCCAAATTCCACCTAATAAACAGAAGCATGGTCCTGAAAGTGGCCAAACAAGGAGGAGAACCTCAAAGAAGGCCCAACATGGAACTAAGAGAGACTCAATGGTAGAATCCTCTAGTGAGGAAACTGATAAATACAAGGGATCTCAGTCCCAGAGGAAAGGGAATAAGAGGAAACATTTGAAGAGTTGTGACCCTAAAGAATTTAAGAAAGCCAAACCACCCACTTTCGATGGAGAAATTAAGAAGGGGGAAGAATCATAATTTTGTCTACTAGGCTTAAAGAAGTACTTCAGAGTCCATGACTACTGTGAAAACTTAAAGGCTCAAATAGCCATTTTCAACCTGAATGGAAAGGCCTCTATTTGGTGGGAGGACCTTAGGAATGTGATAGAAATCCATGAGAAGGACCTGTCATGGAAACAATTTTAGAAATACTTCAAGAAGAAGTATCTGTCAGAGAAATAATTTGATGGAAAGACCAAGGAGTTCTATGAATTCAAGCTGGGAAAAATCACAATAGATGAATATATCAACAAATTTATTGATTTGATAAGGTATGTGCCCTAAATAAAGGTTTAAAATGTAAAGATGCAACGATTCATTGGTGGACTACCTCAGTCCTTCGAAGACAAAATTGAATTTCATGAGCCAAATACCTTAGAAGATACTATCTGGAAAGCAAGGTATTTCTATGAGAAATATACAAATAAGACATAACCTCATGAGGACATGTGGAAGAAAAATAATTTAGGATTCAAGAAGAAGGGTTTTAAATCCTCAAGATTTAAGAACCATGGGAAAAGTTCTAATATGAGCCTTCCTACTAGAATTGTATATCAACGGAATTTTTTGTCTCAAAGTGGTAATAAATCCTTTGGAGAAGCCCCAAGTAAGACTGATAACACAAAAAGAGAACCCTTTAAATGTTGGGGTTGTGGATAAGAAAATTTGTTGAGGGACTTTCCACATAGACAACAGAACAATAGAAGGATCTACAACTTCCAAGAGGCTACCACAGTCAATGTTGTGGCTAGGAGCACGCGACAAATTTATGCAACCTTTGATAATAGACAAGCTAACCACCAATCTTCAGTGTTGGAGATGGAAGGTATGATTTCTAACCATCTATTTTCCATTCTAATTGACCCTGGTTCTAATTTGAGTTATGTTCCCCCTCAAACTGTTGAGAAATGTAAATTGCAGCAAGTTAAACATGCTAAATCATGGTTTGTACAACTAGCCACTGAAACCAAAAGAAAGGTAACATAGGTCATACCAACATGCCAATTCATTATGAGTGGATTAACAACCCAAGCCACCTTAAACATGATCCCTTTAGGATCTTGTGACCTACTCATTAGCATGGACTAGTGGGCTTCCCATAAAACCAATTTGGATTGTTACAATAAAACTTTGGAGTGTGAAGATGCAGTAGGGAGAAAAATAACTCTACAAGAGATTCAAAATCTTATCTGAGTGAGACAAATATCATCCCTTCAAGTGAAGAAGTATTGAAAAATATCATGTCCTTTGTATGAAATACAAGTGTTGAACTATGTTGAGGCCAATAAACCAAGACTAGAGGACCATTCCATATTAAGAGAGTATAAAGATGTATTTCTAGAAGAGGTATGAGGTCTACCTCTAAGAAGGGATATTGACATTTCAATAGAACATCTACCAGGAGAAGTGCCCACGTCTAGAATGACCTATAGAATGAGTACACCAGAGCTATTTGAGCTCAAACTACAACTAAATGAGATGTTGGAAAAAGGTTGCATTCGGCCTAGTGTGTCCCCATGGGGAGCACCACCCTTGTTTGTGAAAAAGAAGGATGGCACCCTCAGGCTGTGCATAGACTATAGGAAACTCAATAAGATGACCATTAAGAATAAGTATCCCTTGACAAGCATCAATGACTTGCTTGACCAATTAATGGGGTGCTACAATTTTCTCCAATATTGACTTGAGGTCTGAATATGATCAAGTTTGAATTAAGGATGAAGACATCCAAAAAAAATCCCTTAGGAAAAGATATGCTCAAAATGAATTTGTGGTGGTGCAATTTGGGCTTAACAATGCACCAACCACTTTTATGTGCTTGATGAACAATGTACTCAGTAGTTCTTGGATAGATTTGTGTTGGTTTTCATTGATGACATCCTAATCTACTCTAAGAACAGGGAATAACATGAAGAACATCTCAATTTAGTGCTTCAAGTGCTAAGAGAACATCGACTCTATGCTCAGTTTAGTAAGTGTGACTTTTTCTAGAAACAAGTTCATTACTTAGGCCATGTTATTTATAAAGAAGGAGTGGCATTTTATCATGACAAGATCAAATCCATTATGGATTGGCCCACCCCAAAGTATTTGTCTAATATTAGATCTTTTATGGGCCTAGCATGATACTATAGAAGGTTCATAAAGGGATTTTCCAAGATCGGTTTCCCAATCACCTCCCTTCAAAAAAATGGAGTTAAATGCATTTGGACATCAGAATGTGAAGAGATATTCCATGAGTTGAAATACCTTCTAACCAATGCAACTGTGTTGGAGAATGCAGACCCAAAAAAAGACTTCCTTGTGTGTACAGATTCCTACAAGGAAGGGCTCGAAGGAGTCGTTATGTAAGAAGGACATGTGATTTGCTACGAATCCATAAAATTGAATGAGTATGAAATCAATTACGTGACCCAATATCTGGAGTTGGCTGCCATAGTACATTCTTTAAAAATGTGGAGGCATTACCTCCTAGGTAGAATATCTGTTCTTATGATAGACCATAGTCGGTTGAGATATATTTTTGATCAACCAAAACTCAATGCTAGATAAGCTAGATGGATGGCTCTCCTTAGTGAGTTTGATTTTGAAATAAAACATATTAAAGGAAAATAAAATAGGATAGTTTATGATGTTAGTAGAAGTATGAAAGTGATCCACTTGGCAACTGTAAGAACCTATGAAACAAACGTGAGGGAGAGAATCAAAAGTGCACAAGAAACAGATGAATTTTTCAAGATTGTGAAATCATAGTTAGAAAAAGAGCCCACAAGGCTGAAGTATGAGGGTTATCAATTTCTATCTAATGGATTACTAACATACAAAGGTAGGTTGTATATGCCAAATTATGAATACTTGAAGAGGTTCATAATGGATGAAATACACAAAATACCATTTACTGATCATCTTGGTTATCAGAAGATGATCACAGCCACTAGGAAACTATTCTATTGGCCCAAACTGAAAAAGGACATAGTTGATTTCTTATCTAAGTGTCTAGAATCTCAATAGGTTAAGGAAAAACACCGCCATCTAGCAGGTTTGTTTCATCCCCTACCGATACCATAATGGAAATGGGAAACCATCTCCATGGATTTCAGCATAGAGTTACCAAAATCAACCAAACAAAATGATTCAACCAAACAAAATAAACTGAGCAAGGATGCTCACTTTATTTTTGTCAAATCAACTTGAAAGGAAATAGATATTTCTAGTATTTTCATGAAAGAAATATTTAGACTCAATGGAATGCCTAAGGAAATCATATTTGACAGAGATACAAAATTTACTTCAAACTTTTGTAAATCTTTGTTGGTTGGTTTTGAAACTAAATTGTTATTTAGTGCATCCTATCACCCTCAAACTGATGGGAAAGTAGAGAGGGTAAACCAAGTATTAGAGGACATGTTAAGGATTAATGTAATGCATCATCCCAAGAAGTGGTAAAACTACCTACCACTCGTAGAAGTTTTCTACAACAATGGCTATCAAGAGTCGTTGAGGATGAGTCCTTTTAAGGCCTTCTATGGTAGACAATACAAGATTCCAATCAGCTAGGATAACCCAGTAGACAGAAATACAATTGGGTCAGATATGCTAAAATAAATGGAACAAAAAGTAGTTTAGTTAAAAACAAATCTGAAAATAGCTCAGGATAGATAGAAAATCTATCCAAATAGAAAAAGGACTCCTGGAGAGTTCAAAGCAGGGGATCATGTGTATCTTCGAGTTAGACCTAAGAAAATATCATTGAGAATGGGATCCTATGCCAAGTTGGCACCTTGGTATTGTGGTCCCTTTGAAATTTTGGATAGAATGGGACATGTAGCATATAGACTAGAACTTCCTCCCACAATGAAGGCACATAATATTTTCCATGTTTCGTTACTAAAGAAATATGTACATGATTCTAATTATATAATTGATTGTTCTATGATTCAGGTGGAACCAAAGGGAAAATTCCTTCTAGAACCACAATGCATAATACACAAGGAGAAAATCCCACTAGGGAACAAAACCATTGCACAGGTCAAGGTGTAGTGGAAACACTTTGGTCTAGATGAAGCCACATGGAAAATGGAGGATTCCATGAAACAAGTCTACCCATTTTTGTCTACTTCTATACATACAGATCACATCAGAAGGTAGAACATTGAGTACGATGTTCATTTAAGTGGGAGGGGATTGCAATACCCTTGTTCCCCCCAGCTTGTAAATATAACTATAACTTGCCTATAGACTATGGGTAGATTGAATATGTGTGGACATTGGAACTGATGTACCTTTTTATTATAAAAGGTAATGTAAATATATATGTATTTTATGTTAATTAAATAAAATGTATAGTGTTTCATAACTATTGAAGGGGGGGTGGGGTTCCAATATAGACCATGATTCTATGAGATAGATGGTGAGGGGAACCAAAAATGGTTGACATGACCCCACTAGACAAGTACCTTACCGGATTGAAATTTCTTAGACCCTGAATAGTCCTCTGACCCAGAAATAAGTTACCAGTTGGGATGGTATTTGGGAAGTCCTCCTTAAGAGTTAATGAGGATATGGGAAGAGTACCCATTTGAAATACTTCCTGGCCTTACCATGAGCTAGGGATTAAAACCCATGCAATCTTGTTGAGGAAGGAAAGAAAATAAAGGAACTCATCGGCAGAGGGGATTGAGAAGAAGAGAATAGTTCATGCAACTCTCTAGTTCGGGGTTGAACTAAAATAAAAGATTGTTCTGGGTGCAAGACTATACTAGCATCATTTTCAGTCTAAGCTGATAAACGAGGTAGCAGAGAAGATTGCAGACCCCCTTGCTTGGTGAAGAGAAAACCATTTTTCCAAGTTCCTATGGGAGGAGTGTAACCTTTGTCCCTGGATATCACAAAACCATAAAGAAGAGAGTCTCTCTCGGAGAATCATGGTCTATATAAGGGGTGGCCAGTGTTAAATCCATTCAGGAGTGGTTGTGCCTACAGTTGGGTGGAAACAGGAACCCCTCTTGGCAGCTTCTTCACAAATCCCAGTTTCCTGATAAGTATTTTTATGCTTTGTATACTAAACTTGAAAAGATGGTTGAATGTATGTGTCAATGAATTTTTTTATTATTATATGATTAAAGTAGGACTACTTTTTTTTTCTGTGAACCATGTATTCGAATTGGTTTCTGCTTGTTTCCTCTTAGTAGTTGGAGAGCCACGAGACATAGGTATGTAAATTATTCTAAGGATAAGTTCACAATTCTTGTACTGATTGAGAAATATCTTTTAGTGTTATAGAAATGAAGTCTATATAATGGAGGGTTCTTCCTCCAAACCAATCATGAATGTGAATATGGGGTCATGACCAAGGCCCAAACTAAATCATGGTAAATAGGTGACTGTGAATCTCGAGACCTATGAGAGGATCCACAAAGGGGTCATGACCAAGACCTGGGAACCTTTTGCTAGGTCTGATAGGAACTAAGCTACCTTGGTTTTAGTAATCCGACAGTCTGGGGCTCCGAGAGGTTATATCCTTACCACTCTCAAACTGGTCGAAGGATACCTATTGTTATGATTACCCACAAGATCGACTGACATCTTATTCTTTCTTAACTATGACCATGGGATCTAACCCACTGTTAAACCCTGACCCACTTACCGGTCATGAAGTAATGTGAGTTGTAGATTCGAGGATACTTAGGAGCTTCCCTAACTGTCAGATCTACATCATGGTCAACCCGATGTTGAATTCTTCGGGAGAACATAGGTGTCATAGAAAAAAAACCATAGAATACTAGAGTTGCAAATTAATGTGAGTCATTGATCTAGGGATCCTTCAATACCTTCCTTGACAGTTCGATTGACTAGAAAAAGGGTAGCGTAAAGCACTCCAGCGAATCCCTACTATGAAAGAAAAATAAAATACATGGCCAAACCTTGAACGTCGAAGTCACAAAGGGACGAGGACCATTGGTTTATAGAAGGTTCATGACGTCTCATAACCGTTTGATCCAAACTTTGGTAAGCCTAGTGCCGACCACTCTAGGAGTAAAAAAGGAAAATTCACAACCAAACCCTAAATCGAACCATTGATCTGAGGACCCCCGGGGTCATTCTTGGCTGTTAGATGTAAGTGGTGATCAATTTGTATTTGACCACTCCGGGAGAAAGGGAGTTTCAAATGGGTAGAACCTTAAACGTCGAACTCATGAAGTGACGAGGATCGTTGATGCAAGGATCTCTTGGGATTCCCTCTAATCGTTGGATCTAGGTTGTGGTTAGCCCAATGTTGACCACTCTAGGAGTAACAAGGAAATCACACTGCAGATTCCTTGAATGCCAAAGTTGCAAAGCAATGGAGGCCATAGATCTATGGATATATGTGGACACTTCTCGACGATGAAGATATAAGGGGCATTGGAAGGATGTCAGTCTAGAGTGACATGGCACACTGACGTCACCCAGGGTGATGCAGACCCATGCCTGACGTGCCATGTTTCACCTCAATCTATGCTTTTCACAGACCCCATATGCCTTTTAGAACATGACACGTGTCACCCACTGATAGGGACATGTGTCACCTTTGCCCTGTTGCATGTCACCTCCCTGAAACATATATGGTTGGATTATTAGTAGTTGGAGTCCTCGGGACCCACCTTTCCTTACCTTTTCATTTAATACGCCACCACGTGTAAGGGTGGAACCTTTGGGAGTCTGGGACTTCATAACTCCAGAGGTTTGGGGGGTATTATCATAGATAAGTCGAAAGGACTGAAGGTCGGAGCCATGTGGAAAGGTTATGAGATCCTTCAGGAGTTTGGGAGTTTGGGACTTTGGAGGATAAACACGTAGAAGAAAAAAGGGGTTTTCAATGCCAAAGTGCCAAAAGCCTAATTTCCCTAAGCTTATGTGTTACACGAAGGGGTAGGTGGTGGATGCCAGATCTACGCCACGTAGGAATACAAGTCGCAAGAGCCACGTGGAAATGAAGTGAATTGAGGTGGATATGATACAGACCCCGAAACTTTAAGGGGCCATATATTTGGATCTAGAGCTCAGTTTTGACCATGACGATAGTCTTTGGAAATCTCTCGATGAACAGAAGATGATGGTTTCGTTAAGAAGAGGTTTAGAAATGTTTGAGAGAAATCAAAATTTTGATGCCCCATCCCTTAAATGTTTCTTTAAGGGGTTGGGTGTGTTACATAATCATTGATTCAGTGGAAATATATGCATACAGAAGATGCCACATGGGAATCGACAATGATTGCATAAAAATGACCTCACCCTCAACCTTAAGGACAACACTACTTTGGAATGGGGGGGCCATGTTAGGTTCCTACCTTGACCCCCTTACTTAGGATAATTTGTTAATGTATGAGGCCACCTTCCTTGAAAAGGCCCAGTAAATAGTTAGATAATAGTCCCTCCTTGTAAAAAGGGTCCTTTTTATTAATAAGGCCCAAATTACTTAGTAGGCCCCCACTGTAAGTGGGCCTGTAGTTAGTTAATATTATCAAGTGGGATTGTAGTTAGTTAATATTATATGGAGAGATATATATTGAATAGAATTTTATGTAATGTTTATTCAATAATTGTTATTGTATTTGATATGTTTTTTCTAGGAGGTTTCCCCCTTGAAGAGGAAAGTGAACATATCTCTCTATTTTTATTTTCATTAATACAAGAGATATTTATTAGGGTTTGCCTATTTTCTCTTGTGTTCTTTTTTTTTTCATTACATTTTATGCAAATTCTCTAAATTTTTGGGATTAAGTACATTGCAATTAGGGCTCTTGACATTGTAACATCCTTGGTAATATTGGGAAATAAGGACTTAACAAACCAATTAGTAGAAGTTGGTTCTGAATTTTGGCTCTAATGAACCTACACCATTGTCTAAATTGATGGGTATGATCAAATATATGAGTTTTTTTTTAAATTCATTATGGAAAGTAAGTTGAAAATGGCTCAATAAGGTCATTTCTAAAGGTGAAAAATCATGAAAAGAAGCACATGGAAAGTCAATGTACCATTTAGCAGTGCTCCTGGTCAGGGTCTCTTGGAAAAGATGCAATATAAAAATGTCATCCACCAAGGAGTTGGATGAAAAACATAGGTGGAACATCATGACATGGGTAGAAGGATATTCTCTAGACCACCTGTCAAACTTGGTATGTTCAATGGTAATTTAGAAAATGTGGGTGATGTTGAATGGGGTGATTTTTCAATGAGGATAAATATGATAAGTTCAAACTACCCAAGAATGTAAATTGAGTTTTAGAAAATGATTTATTATGGAGGAATGATGGGCCTTGTGTCCCAATGTAAGTATTACAACCCCCCACCCCATTTCCCCCTTGGATATGAGTAATTCTAGATATGAGGCTAGCCCCATGTTGAATATTCAAACCAAAAGGAAATCCTACATTATGAGTTTTCGATATTCCTATGGGCATATTGGAGACAAGTGTAAACCCACTACCAACATTGTAAACAAGGAGTTGTCCCCTACTGAAAATGCATTTGGATGTAAGCAATTGTGTGGGCATAGTGATCATCCTAAAAATATGCATACTTAATGGAGGAATAGGTGTAATGACTAGTTGAGTTTGCCAAGTATGGGAACTCTAAGCTTAAGGCATATAAATGGGAGTGGCTATCCCACTATTAGGTGATATGAAGTGCCAACGGTGACTCCTCTTGACACTTTTGGGATAGTCGGGGTAGGCATTTCTTTACTAGATGACCCACTGATTCCTAACATTATCTATGAAATACTCAAAAAAGGAAAATTACCACACAAAGGGGGTTCATCTAACTTGATAAGAAAAGGTTATAAAGGCTCTATCAAAAGGGGATTATATTTAAGTGGAATATTTAGATCGATGAATACAATCTCCAAGTATGCAATCTACTCCAAATTTGGATAGTTTCCTCCTAATGGTTGGTGATTCCTCTGTCTTGGGAGGAAACTTCCATGGTATACAAGAGAGGCAATCACGTTAGTTATCCACGGTGAAAGATGATTTTCAATGAAATGAAAAAAATAAGGCCAACTAGACACAATTCAACATAGAGAACACCCTAATAACTTACAAGCTCCAACAAACAAGAAATTGATAGTCAAAGGGGATTTCCAAAACCCAATATGGGATGATGGTGGACTAACATTGGCTAGTGAAGGTATGAGAGATAGTTACATTAACCTTCATGCAACAATCACCCAAGGTGCAAGTAACCTTCTGAATATGGTCACCCTCTAAGAGAGATTAAACATATATTATACATCTACCTTAGGTACTGCAAGAAATTCCCACTTGCAATCACTCACATGATACCCTAGGAAAATATATTAAGTCTACCACTTCATAGTTGAAAACCGAGGGGAATAGTTGTGTGTCAAGTCTATGAATATGTGAAGGGAATACAGGAAAAAAACCTTATCCTAAATCTCTAGAGAAAAGTGGTGTCACCATGAGGACTTTCCACTTCAATCCAAAACCCCCATACATGTGATAACACACCAAACAATAAGAGATGGGATAATATTATCTACTTTCTTATATTGACCATAGTTTTTGACACATGTGATATATGTTATTTCTTGTAAAGTGTTCCTTTCTGCTAATGTATTTATCACTCTTTATTCAATTCTTGATTCAATTATGTGGTGTTGGATAATTTACTCTCCATCCCTATACCAAGGCCCTAGAAAGTAGACTAAATGTGTTTTGTATAAAGAAAATGTCTATTTTTTTTAGATTAACATCAGTTTTAGTGTCTATTATTTACTCAAATGTACGGTTTGAAATTCAATGGTATTTTTTACTCTTTCAATTTACTTAAATTATAAAGGAAATAATATTAAAATGAAATATGCAATTTTTTCTTTTCTTTTCAATGAATATTGTTATCATAGAATATAACACTTGTGAAAATCCCTCAAAAGATTCTAAAATAGTGTAACATATGGAAGTAATTTCCATTGTCACCTAAGAAAGTACTTCCATCATTTCAAGGAAGGATACGCGTCCAACACAAGGGAGGATTCCCTAGCAACCTCAAGGGATCCTATAGCAAGATAAATACAAGTCTATGCCCCCCCTATCTTGGTCATTGGATTTTCTTGGTCAAGGTTAAGGGTAATGTTAGGATCAATTAAACAAGGAAAGTATATTGTGTATGT
Organism: Picea engelmannii; assembly: GCA_009831015.1. Classification (NCBI taxonomy): domain Eukaryota; kingdom Viridiplantae; phylum Streptophyta; class Pinopsida; order Pinales; family Pinaceae; genus Picea; species Picea engelmannii. The sequence continues at coordinate 191,922 of ML782116.1, read as the reverse complement.
GTGAATGAAGTACAATATATAATGACTATTGAAAATTTAGTAAAATTCCCCATAACACCAGATAAAGGAAAAGAGAAAAAGGTTGATACTCTATCTATCAAAAAGAAAAATATTCATGTAATAAATCTTGAAACAAAGATAATATACTTCAAAAATAAAAAAATTATAATAGAAGAAATGAATTAGATCTAAATCAGAAATATAAACAATGGAAAATATTCCAAATACCAAGTAAAATACTTATAAACCATTAACCAATGGTTGCATGAGAAAAGGGCATGAAACTATGTAAATTATATGCAAATTAAGAAACCCTAATAGATGAAAATGCATAAATTGCAGTAATGACTATGTTAGAGATTATTCTAAGCAAGTAATGCAAGTATTTGGACTATAAATGCAATATATGGGGACAGAAGTGAAATATCCTAAGGCTTATACAAAATCATTGGGAGAAAGAAAGTTCATCTAGGGTTTTGTATCACTTGCAAAACAAGAGAGACTATTGTTGTTTTCTCTCTTTGGGAAAATGGAATCTATGCAACAACCTTCTATGCAGGCTAGGAGAATAAGAACATGTGAAAATCAAACCCTAGGGATATACCATAATAATTATAGGGATGAAATTATAGGAAGTAAAACTTAAGGTTTGTACCATCATAAAGCCTAGGTGACATTCTACTTCTTCTAGAGAATCTAGAAAGAGGATCAACTAAGCTAGGTTAAACCCTAAATTTTATACAATCATAAAACCTATACTTTAACTAAGAAAAGAGACAAGTTTAGGGGGATAAATAATCTTAATCCCGAACTTGGCCTTAAATTCTTCAACAAAATTTAGATGAAGAAATTAGCAGAAGGGGATAAATAATCCTAATCCTTCCTTAGGATTTCTTGACAAAATGAATCAACGATACAATATTACATGCAATTATTAACCATATAATAGATAATGTCACCGAAATATACCAAGAAAAACACTTAAACCTGTAAATAACACTTACTAAACCGATTCAATATGCATGAGGAAACACTATTTTCACAGATCATCCATGAAAAAAAAGAAAGCATCCACAAAATCATCATATGAAGGGTGCGCACAAGTACTCCATAATAGAAACGAAGAGGAGAGAAATATAAGTGATTCTTATAAGTGTTGAGATATTATTTATACTTGAGGTAGTCCTAACATCTTTATACGAGGCAAACCTAGTGATATAATGCATCAAAGTCCCAAACATAAAAATAAAAATAAAAATATCCATGATACAAGTGAGATAGGTCCAGGTTGACCCCTCAAATATCCTCTCATGCAAAGTTATAATGAAAATATAACAAATTTTTAAAATATGTTTTGAAAGGATTGTAATTTAAAGATTTTAAATGTTTTGAGGCAAGAGCCATCACATAAGGTTGTCGAGACTGTAATTGTTTCAATTATCAGATAAGGTTGTACATATATTGAGTACTGACTCACATATGAGTGTAATTTCCATTCAATGTAACAGTCCTTAATAGATGAATGTATTAACTATGATAGGATATAACTAAGGTAGTATGGAGGGAAGGCTCGAGAAGCCTCTCCATGTATAAATATATGTATTTTATCCCCAATTGGGGGTTGTTGTTGTTGAGTGTTATTTTTATTGTTTTTTATTATTATTTGAGAGATATGTTGAATCTTATGAAGAGTTACAGAGAGTTGTATGAGTCCTTGTACATATTTTACTGAATGAATACAAGAAGAGAGGTTTGGTTCCAAATGTATGGTGTTGTGTTCATCTGAATTATCTAAGTACATGTAATGTTTCTTTATGATGTTTGTGTTGTATCTGTTTATGTGTATTTTATGCATGGATATGATTTTCATGGTTAAGTGTGGAAACATTTGATGTTTCTGTAAGTTTTAATTGTTTTTTTTCTGAGATTCTTGGTGCAAGGAGTGCATAGTTCCCACAAGGAGTGTGTAGGCCGAGTCGATATAGACTCAGAAGATCATAAGAGATAATGCGAACTTATAGTCTAATTGCAAGGAGTGCACCATCTCTCAGAGGACATCAGATTTCATATAATACCCATGCAAGGGTGCAGCAGGAAAACACTTTGTTTAAGTGTTGAAGAAGTTTCAGAAGAGACGAACGTAAGGAGAGTGTAAGGGAGATTTTTTACAAAAATATCTAAGTCCAAAAAATTCTCAGAATTTAAAGGCTACAAGGAGTGTGCTAGAAGTCTGAAATACCTCAAGGAATTAAATATCAGGAAGGCTAGCATTGGAATCCTTAAGGATGGGAATAATTGTTTTCTTCAAGGGTCGAACAGACGAGATTTGTTCGGGAGGATCCAGGATCTCCCATCACCCTTAGATATGGATAAGTAGCGCGGGGTTTAGCACTGTAAGTTGTTAAGGCTTCACGTGTTTGATAGAAATCATGGATCTAAATCAAAGGAGGAGTTATCGAAGAGTAGAAATCAATGGTTGAGATCCATTCAGGAGTTTGCAAGAGATCTGACAGTTGTCAGATCCATAGGCGTTGTGCAAGATTTAATCAGGGAAGTCATTAAAACTTCGTGCGTTCGGGTGATTTGGAGTGCAGAGGCATTGGGACCCCCAAAGTCCCAAAGCCCTAGATCTCATTAGAGTCATCCATAATTGAGGACATGCATCGTCATATTAGGAGATCTGGATGATAGACACTCTGATTGAATAGAAGGAAGAGGAGTCTAATCTCTCCGAAGTCTCGAAGTTTGGAGTTGATCTGGACCATTGATAAAAGGAAGGACACGTGGTAGTAGATACAGAATTCTAGAGGTCTAGTACTCCTAAGGAAATAGAGTGCAGCGTTGTGAGGACTCATTAAGGCCTGAAGGCTAGAGACAATACCATCCATTCGTTGGATAAGGACGTGTGGCGAAAAATCTCACAAGTTTGGGGAGGTGGCACTTTGGCTAATTTGTTTCGTTGTGCAAATAGGAAGGAAACTCGTGAAGTCTCGAAAGAATCCTAGATGTCGATCAGGAATGGGACACATGGAGGAAGGAGAAACCTGTAACGTCCCCAACCACCAACAGGTCGGGCAATGCCACTACTATGACACTTCACTTAGCTCTGATACCAATTTGTAATGTCCCCAGCCACCAACAGGACACACAATGCCACAGAGGAACACACACACACACACACACACACACACATATAACATGCATTTCTAATGAATTAAAAACAATTAACATAGAGTTACTGCTACCATATAGACTCAAATGGAATTGACAGTAATTCCTATATTCAATGGAACACATGATAACATTTCAAGAATCACAGACATGCATAACATACATAATTAAGCACAAAAATTATACTTATCTTTTAACTAGAGTAAAACCACCAAATCTGTGCAGACCTTCCATGAACCTCCCAACCTTAGACCAAACTTCTCATCACTCTCAACAGTGGGTCACCCCTGAGATGGGACTAAACTCCACTAGGCAAGGGATTCCTAGGCTAGGCAAGGTCAATAAGAAAGTCACACAGTTTAAGAAGAAGGATTCTCTCCTAGGAGCCGCTTACGCCTACTACTTACAGACTCTAATTCCCCACATGTATGTCCCACCCAGGAGTATACACCTCCACTGTCACATATTCCATCATTTTCTCCCCCTCCCTTACCTTGGGCTTTAGCAACAGGCCAAATCAGAATTCTCAGAGCTCTTCAGTAGCTACGGGACTCCCTCCAAGAGAACTCACTTCCTCAACAGACTCTCTCACCTGAAGAGAGTTTCTCACAAGCCTGACAAACTGCTTATTCAATCCAAAACAACCTCTCTCACCTGGAGAGATATTTTCTCATAGGCCTGAAAACCAACCTATTAAACCACAACAACCTCTCTCACCTGGAGAGAGATTTTCTCACAGGCTTGACAACCTACCTCTTCGACCGCGGTCTTGACAACTTGCTTCTTCAAACCACAATAGCTAATTCGGGTAAGGTAAGGAATGGCTCAATAATTTATACAGGTGCACAATGGCCACGGGTTCAACAATGGTGGAAATGGTTTTCTGCATGCTTTCTCAGTGTGTGAGTGAACTCATGAGGAGATATGGGGCAGACTCGTCTAGCATCGTGAAGATGGTGAGAGCATGAGAGAAAAATATAGTATGTGCATCAATTTCCCTGCATATGTGAGTGTGCGTGTCCTATGCATCAAGTGTGTGAGAGAACCCCAACAAAAATAATTCCCCCCTTAATATTGCATGTTCCTGAGTCGACACCTGTCACTCATGAAGCATGTTCCTTCCCTTTGGAAGTCACCTGTCCTCCCTAAGGAACTTAAAATAAAAACATATCCTTCTAAACAACTTTTGGAATAATAATAAATTATTATTCTCTTGGACTTAATCCTTTAGACTTATCCCCTCTTTCCAACCTCTCAGCTCCCTCTCCCTTACCCAGCCTAGTAGATTCTAGTGCCCCATTATCTTTTATCATGGTCATTCTACACACAACGATGTTTTTATATTAATAATATGAATATTGACATGCACAAAACAAGCTCCTGGACTTTAACACCTAGGATCTTCGGTGGAATAACACATAATACTACCAGCTTATAATTTCCTGGATCACCAGCCTACAAAACATGTTTACAATTCATAATACAACCGGGGCTTGTCCTAGGGTTATTACAATCCCCTCCCCTTATTTTTGCACTGTCCTTAGTGCAACTTATTTACACAACATCAACAAGATTTTCAAAATATTCAAAAATATGTGGGTATTCAGCCTACCTAGCATCCTCATGGTCCCATGTCACATCCTTAGGACCATACCAGGTCTGGAACTTCACAATCTCTATGGCTCAATTCCAGAGATGCTTTCTCTTTCTATCCAATATGCGCACCGGATGCACTTGCAAGGCGCCTTCTTGCTCCACTTGAACCACATTCCAATCAATCACATCATTAGGATCATGTATATATTTCTTAAGCAATGAAACATGAAACACATTATGTATAACAATGGATGCAGACAATGCAAGCTTATAAGCAACTGGTCCAATCCTTTGTAAGATTTTAAATGGCACGCAATATCTGGGTTCCAACTTGGAACAATTTCCCAGCTTCATGGAACTTTTCTTGGCTTTCACTTTCAAGAAAACATGGTCATCCACTTTAAACTCCCTATGGGTCCTATTCTTATCAACATAACTTTTCTTCCTGTCTTGGGCAGCCTTCAAATTCTGCTTAATCTTCAACATTTTCTCTTCCATTTCCTTGAGAAACTCTAGCCCAACTATTGATCTATTAGCTGGGTTGTCCCAACTTATTGGTGTGTTGAACTTTCTTCCATAAAGTGATTCAAATGGGCTCATATTCAGTGATGCTTGATACCCAGTTTTGTAAGAAAATTCTACCAAGTGTAGGTAGTTTTCCCATTTAGATGGATTTTCCATCACATGCATCCTTAGCATGTCCTCTATCACTTGGTTCACCCTTTATGTTTTTCCATCAGGATCAGGATGATAGGCTGTGATGAAGTTCAAATTTGTTATGAACCCTTTGAATAACCCCTTCCAAACATTTGACGTAAATTGCAGGTCTCTGTCAGACAAAATTGTCATGGGAATACCATGCAATCGTGCTACTTCCCTCATATAGATATTGAAAACATTAGCATCCTTGTGAGTAGTCTTCAATGGAATCAAATGGGTATCTTTTGTAACCTTATCCACCACCACCGTGATAGAATCATGTTGCTTATTTGTTATGGGTAATCCTGTGATGAAATCCATTGTCACCACTTCCCACTTCCACTCAGGAATGGGTAATGGTTGCAACATCCCTACTAGGTGCGTATGTTCATCTTTGAATTTCTGACACTCCATACATATGGCGATGTATTATTCAATTTCCTTCTTCATACCTGGCCAAAAGTAATGGTCCTTGACTGCTGCCACTGTTTTATGATATCCAGGGTGCCCATCATAAGGCACATTATGCATTTCTTTCAAGATCATTTTTATCAATTCCTAGAAATTAGGTACATAATTTGTCTTTTTGTACATGAGTGTTCCATCAGCTTCCAATTTATAATCTTCCATTTTTTGTAGCATCTTTCCTTGTTGTATCTTTGTCACCAATTCCATATACTACAAATCTGCATTTGCATCTTCCAAATTTTTTCCTTTAATATCAGTTTGATACATGTGAATGGTCGTAGAATGTAGTTCATGCACTCGTCTATTGAGTGCATCAACCCCTTTGTTCTCCTTTCCGTTGATATGATTTATATCAAAGTCATACTCACAAAGAAATTCCAACCATCTACTCTGCCTAACATTTAAGGTTGGTTGATCAAACAAATACTTCAGACCTTTATGGTCTTTCCTCAGTTCAAACCTCTTTCCCATGAGGTAATGTCTCCATTTATTTAGAGCGTGTACAATGGCTGCCAACTCCAAATCATGAGTTGCATAGTTATTTTCATGATCTTTCATCTTCCTGGACTCATAACATATTACAAACCCTTTCTGGATGAGGAATCCTCCTAGTCCTTCTTTGCATGCATCTGTACACACTATTAAATCTTCATTCGGATCTACAGTCCTTAGGATTGGAGCACTGGTTAACAACTTCTTCAATTGATGGAAGCTTCTCTCACATTCTTCTGTCCATTGAAATTTCCTCTCATTCCTTTGCAAGGAAGTGATGGGGTGAGCTATCCTTGAGAACCCTACAATGAACCTTCTATAATAGCCAGCTAGACCAATAAAGGATATGACTTCTGTCACATTTTTTGGCACTGACCATTCTCTAATGGCTTCTATCATCTCAGGATCCACGATTATCCCATATTTTGAAATGATATGTCCCAAATAATGGATCTTCTTTTGATAAAATGAGAACTTGCTCAATTTGGCATACATTTGGTGCTCTCTTAGCACTTGCAGCACCATCCTCCTATAATGTTCATGCTCTTCCTCCAACTTGGAATACACCAGGATGTCATCTAAAAATACTATGAGAAACTTGTCTAGATATTCTTTGAATACACCATTCATTAGGCACATGAAAACAGTGGGTGCATTTGATAACCGAAATGGTGACACTGTGAATTCATAATGACCATAGCTTGTTTTGAAGGTGGTCTTGTTGATGTTTTCATCCTTTATCCTTACCTGGTGGTATCCTGACCTGAGATCTATTTTTGAAAATATCTTGGCATCCTTCAACTGATCAAAGAGATCATCGATCCTTGGCAAAGGATACTTGTTCTTAATAGTCACTTTGTTCAACTGCTTGAAATCGATGCACAATCTCAATGACCCATATTTATTTTTCACAAACAAGACTGGGGCACCCTAAGGTGACACACTTGGGAATATATAAACCTTCTTCAAAATTTATTTAAGCTGTAACTGCAGTTATCTCAGCTCTGGTGTACTCATTTTGAAAGGAGTTTTTGACATTGGAGTTGCTCCAGGCATCAGGCTTATAGAGAAATAAATATCTCTCTTCGGGGGTAGTCTGGGTACCTCCTAGAATAAATCTTCAAAATCCTTTAATACTACATGGTCTTCAACATTTGATACCTTATCCTTAGATGCTTCCTCCATATGGGCTGCAAATATTTGACATCCCTTCCTATAGAGCTTCTTCAGTTGCATTGTTGAGATTTCTCTCATAGTAACTGCTCTGGGAGTTCCTTGGACTACTCTCTGATTTCCTTCCTCATCCAAGCAAGTGAATGCCTTGTTACGATAGTCTAATATGGCATGGTGTTGATCCAACCAATCCATCCCAATTAGATAGCCATAGGAACCTAAAGGTAAGATGTTCAATTCAACCCTTGTGCTTAGTCCATTCATGTCCACCTCACATGACTTAACCAACTCAACAACCTTTCTCTTGGCTCCTGTAGCCAGCTGCACTAACCAATATTTTCCATGCTTTATTCTTGGAAAAACTTTCCACCATCCTAGGATCTATATAACTATGACTAGCCCCCGAATCAATTAAACTAGTCAAGGCATGGTTATTGATCATACCTTCAACTTCAATCATGTGTGATTGAAACTTAGCTTGCTTGTTGTCTAGGGCTGCATAGGCCCTTGGTATTCTACTGCCCATGTCCTCCATTTCTTTTGCTTGCTGAACATTGTCGACAACTCTCACTTTTTCATTTATGTGTGGGAAATCTCTGTACCTATGATTTCCTTTACAACCCCAACATTCCATAGGTGGTTGTCTTGGCATTTTCCCACCTATTTTATCCTTTCTGGGCTCTCTAAAACCTGTTTTTCCTTGAGGGATATTTCTAAAAAATGATGGCTTAGTTCCCTTCTTCCTCTAACCCATCCTGAATTTCTTCTTGTCTTCCCAAGACTTCCGGAAAGTGGACTTCTCTCTTTGTTTCTCATATAAGCATTTTGATATCCTTATAGTTTCTTCCATAGTTTTAGGATCAGCATATTGGACCTTCTCACTAATGAAAGTTGACTGTCCACTCAAATATCTTTGAATTTTGACAGTCTCATCTTTGATGAAAGGAACATAATTCAACAACTCTAGGAATCTTCTTTCATACTCATCTATTGTCATGCTTCCTAGCTTGAGTTCAAATAAATATTGCATCTTTCTGTCATAGTATCTCTTAGTCAAGTATTTATTTTCGAAATACTTCTTGAATTCCTTTCAAGTAATATTTTTCTATTTAATGTGTTTCACCTGCACAAGTTGATCCCACCACATGGATGCCTTTCCTTTCAGTTGATACATTGCAATTCTTCTTTTTGCATGAGAGGAGTAATTCTTCCATTGGAAATATTTCCTCATGCTAAGAAGTCATGTCTCGTCATCTTCCTCCTTCTGGTGCTCTCCATCAAATGTAGGCGGTTTGATCTTGGTCATTTCTCCCTTCATTTCATCCACTCCAGATCTCATATTATTTCTGGTAGAAGATGGGCTTGAACTACTGTGTGTGTTGGCACAGGGGCAGACCTAGTGTTTAGCTCCAATAGTACACCAACAAGCCCTAACTACTGGCTCTTTCGGTAACACCTGCGAAGGAGATGAAGTCTCACCCAAAGCAACTATGGGGGCGTTGGAGGACAAAGTTGTCTACAACCAAGGGGAATATCATGTGGATATAATAATAGAACAATACAACATGCATATATCACTTATCAGATAGAGATACTCCAGAAAACTATAGATCAGATATATCAAGGTAATGCAATAGCAATATATCAATAACAGAGAACAGAACACAAATCACACATACAACACAAAATATACATGGTTCACCCTCTCTCTAGGGCTATGTACACAAAACTGTGCTTATAATATAATAGGATAAAGAATACAGTTCTTGTCTGTGCTCTCAGCTAGAAGATCTTCTTTCTTCTCCTCTATATCTCTCCCCTCCCTATGCACCCAACTGCAGGGTTGATCTTCGCACCCAGATGAATATCTTACAATACAGAAGGATCTCATTGTTACACATAGAAAATACTCACTTTGATAGTGTCGCAAGTGTCGTCATTACAAAGGTCGCAAGTGTCACATTTTGCTCACAAGTGTCGCAAGTGTTAGGGAAGCATACTGCCATGATGCCTATGTCGTGCCTATAAACGACATCAGGAGGACACTTAACACACCTCAAACATTTGATTTGTAAGAGGAGAAATGAGTCAGCAGGCTCATGAACCTTTTGCCATCTGAAAACACTCAAAAAACAGAGTTTTGGAGGAGAGCGCTCCCCTATACCTCTTCTAGGAGCGTCAGCGCTCCCCCTTACACTGTCTGGGAGCGTTATAAAGCTCCTCTGGCCCTTTTGAGGGAACTCTATGGATTTTGAGAGTGTTGGCACCCCCCTAAAGCCTACTAGGGAGCGCTACAGTGGTCTGATGGTCCTTTTGAGGGAGCGCTACCTATTCTGGGTAGCAGTTAAGTTGTTGAGATGAATGGGGGAAGCATCTTTTCATTCTTGGAAGGCAGTTGGATTGAAATCCCTAGTCCAGCCATGATATTAGGGTAGATCCTCAACTGAAGGAGGAAAATACTCACCTTCCCCAAGGATATCTCAAGTTGTTGAGCCTCTCCAAGGCTATATAAGCAAGATTTCTAATGGTGAAAGGGGACTGGAAAAGGAGAATCACACCAAACTTATGATCTTATAAGTGGTGCTGGAATATAGATAATTGGGAAGCAAGAGACCTATGATCTCATAGGGAACAATCGGTGAAGCTTCCATCATTCAGATCGTGGATCTTTCGAGCAAGGGTTAGCCAAAGGGGACTTGACAAAGCTGTCGCATTCGCATCTACGATTGTAAGTAATGTTGTCGTTATTCTCATTAATATGACACGCTTGGCCTGTTTCTTTCTAGTTTGTGTCTGATCTTACATGAACTTATCGTTGATAGATAGATCTGTTTTCAAGCTAATATCAATAGAGTAGGAAGTGGTCGTACTTTGTTTGTCTACAGGGCTCATCGAGGAGCGAAATATTGGAGCTCAACTTGGAGCGTGCAGGGACAAACGTCGATAAAAAGGTACTTTTGTTCTCCTCCTTATTCATGCATTAGTTTGTATAGATTTAAAAGGAAGTCAGTGACCATGATAAGCACTTTCTATCTTAGAGTTTAGGGTCTATCTCTTTGAGGCAATCTACCTGTCCGCAAGGAGATTTTCCTACAACACTCGTACTCAACACTTCTTTCTCACATAATCTTACTAACTCGATCCCTCAATGATAAAGACAACAACAACAATCATAAGACCAAGTCGACACAAAACCATACCAGGTCCTTTAGACCTCTATTTATACATTATAATAGCTCAATGACATCCTTATGCCTAAACCTAGGTGTCAAAACCCTAGATACCAAAACCTTAGGTGTCTAAAACCCTAGGTCAACTTGACCCATGTTTTCAGGGCTTCGTCGACCTATCTTTCCTTCCTTCTCGCACAGTGCTCCAAAGCATCCAATGGTGGCATTTTCCACTTTCTGAGTTGTCCACGATCCTTCTTCCTTGCTGATATATCATACTTGATATCCTCATTCAATGGATTTCTTCTTTTTAATTCGCTCCTTCTTTTCTGCTCTTTTTCTCACTTCGACCTAGTAACAATCACTATGTCTTCCGCGAAGTTCACATTTTGCCTTTTCTTCCTTGATCTTCACTTAATTCCATAACCAAGGGCCAACAGGCCCCCAACACTCACCTGTGACTCATCCTGAGGCACCTCATATCTAACCTTTTTGTTTTACTTCGACTTCAAACTACGCAGGGTAGCCTCTTCTTTATGCTCGATGCCTCCTCTCCTTCCTTGTACAAACTATCTTTTCTGTGTCTGGTACCCAGTTTCAACTGCACCTAGTACCTAGACCCTTTTCCTCATTCTTTTACTGAGAGTTGTGGGGCAACTGGTTTTCATAATACAATTTCAATTGTCTCCCATTCAATAATCCTTCCTTCCATTCTCCATTCAAAGTCTTCAACTGTGCAGCTCCTCCTTCTGTAACATAGGCGATCTCATATGGCCCAAGCCAACGTGTTCTGAACTTCCCAGGATGTTTTATGAACTTACTGTCATATACCAGTACTAGATCACCTTGTTTAAATGCCTTCTTCTTGATGTGTCTGTCGTGGTAGGCCTTCTCTCTTTCCTTCTGTACCTGCTGATGGAATCTTGCAATAAATCTCTCTTGTTCTAGTTCAACCAATTGTGAAAGTATTTCTTGAACAACGCCAGTGTCCTCCATATCTATAAAGGCAACAATTCTTAGGCTTGGTGCCAAATATTCCATTGGGACAATGGCTTCAAGACCATACACCAACTTAAAAGGGGTTTTCATTATTAGCTTCTTGCAAGTGGTTATATAGGCCCATAGTAATGCTGGTACTGTTAAATCCTAGTCATCCCTAGTCACACTACAAATCTTCATCAGTGTTGTTTCCAATATCTTGTTGAATGCTTCCACTATCCCATTTGCTTGTGGATGGTAAGGCGTGCTCTTTTGATGGTGGACTTCAAATTCCTCAGTCAAGGATTCAATTGTTTTATTTATGAAATGTGTGCCTTGATCACTCATAAGGATCTTTGGGCATCCAAACCTGGTTATGATGTCATCAAATATGAAGTGCACAGATGTAGTTGCACTACATTCCTTAACTTCTCTTGCTTTGACCCATCTAGTCAAGTACTCTATTGCAGTAATTATGTACCTTTCTCCTGTGCGCTTTCCTGGTGGGTTTATAGGTCCCACGAAATCAATGGCCCATTTCTCAAATGCTTGTAGGGTCAATTGTGGTGCTAATGGAATTTCATCTCTTCTGGATGGTTTCCCAACTCTTTGGCATACATCACATGATCTATAATAGTCTTTAGCATCTCTTTGTAAGGTAGGCCACCAAAGGCCAGCTCTAACAACCTTTTGCGCCGTTTCTTTCCCTGTGTAATGTCCTCTTACGATGCCTTCATAAGAGTTTGTGAGGATAAATGGTCACTCTGCCCCCATAACACACCTTCTCAATATCTCATCAGGTCCCATATTGTATAGATGTCCAGCTATAAGTGAAAAGTCTGCAGCGTGCACTACTAGTTGTTTCTTATGTGGAATTGTACAATCGCTAGGTGCCATTCTTGTTGATAGGAATTGGACTATTTCTGCGAAGTGGTCATCAATATTTCTAATGGCCAGTAACTTTTCATCCGGCAGTGCATCCTCCAAACTGGTCGGCTCTTCGCCATGTTCCAACCTTGACAAGTGGTCAAGACCTTTGTTCATTCTTCCTGAATTTACAATGATCTCAAAGTCATATTCCTGAAATAGAAAAATCCATCTGCATATTCTTCCCCCCAACATTGTCTTTTTGACTAGGTATTTCAGTGTGGAGTGATCAGTAAACATTTTAAAGTGTCCTCCCAACAAGTAGTGGTGAAATTTCTGCAGCGCATACACCATGGCTAACCCTTCTCGCTCAGTAGTCGTGTAATTGATCTCAGCAGTTGATATCTTCCTGTTGGAAAAGGATAACGGATGGTCAATATCTCCTTCCCCATGTTGTGATAACACTTCTCCTAAGGCAATAGAAGATGCATCGACATGCACATGAAACTCCTTGCTCCAATCTGGGAAGACCAGAATAGGCGTAGTAACCATTTTTTGTTTCAGTGTGTCAAAGCTCTGCTGGAATTCTTCTGTCCAACTAAACTGATAGTATTTCTTCAAAATATTCTCCATGGGTGTTGTAATCTGGGCATATCCTTTAATGAAATTTCTATAATATCTGGTATGTCCCAGCACAGTGCGTAACTTTTTGACTAAAGTAGGAAGGGGTAGAGCAACTATAATGGCAATTTTATATGGATCTACCAACAATCCCTGCTTGCATACAATATGACCTAACAACACTCCAAATGGTGATAAGAAGATGCATTTCTTCAGATTCAAGGAAATTTGACAATGCCTACATTTATCCAACATTAGCCTTAGACATTCAATATGATTTTTCAATAAACTAAAAACAATCCAATCATCAAAATATGCTTCTAGAAATTTATGTAGGAATTATTTGAATGCTTCTACCACCACCCTGGAAAACATGGTTGGGGCATTCTTCAATCCAAACAGAATCATTGTATACTGGTAGGATCCCCATTCTGCTGCAAATGTGGTCTTATGTCGATCTTCCTTGGCAATCCGAATATGATGGTATCCTGAAAATCCATCTGTAAAAGAGTATACCTCCTGGCCTCCCACATTATCTAACACTTCGTCAGTGAATGGCATAGGGAAGGGGTCATGCAAAAAGGAATCATTCAGCTTCCTAAGATCTACACAGATCCTTATCTCTCATGTCTTCTTGTCTTGGACCACCATAGGGCTTATCCACTCTGATTCTTCCACGGGTTCTATGATCCCTGCTTCCATCATTCGGTCAAGCTCAATCTTTACTTTCTCCTTATATTTAGGGTTCAATCTATAAGGTCTTTGTTTGAATTTTCTTGCATCTATCTTCAAAGGGATCATCATCTCTCCCATAGGCCCTTTAATTCCCTTCATATCCATGAACTTGGTTGGAAACATGTCTTGATATTCATGCAGTAATTCTATAATCTTGTCAATAGTGGCAGCATCCCAATAATCTCCAACATTTGCAAGCTTCGGTGTCTGTTATGTTCCAATATTGACCTTCTTAATATTTATTGGTTGTCCAATGAATGGTAAATCAACTCCTGGTCCTTCCACATCTCTTTGGCCCTCTGTTTCTATGATGTTGACCTTCCTAGGATCATCTTCTTCATCAACATTGATGTTGTAACAACCTTGCAGTTTCTGAAGGGGTGCAGTCCATTAGTACTCTTATTGTTCTAAAGGGATGCTAGAGGCCTCCTCAAATACTTAATGTCTTACAATATTTAATGCTTGATCTACTGAAGGATATTCACTTTCAAATAATAACATAGTTACAAAATTCTGAGTCATACCTTCCTAATTTGTAGTGATGAGGCGCAGCTCTACTTGAAGGTACCAGTTGATAGGGTTTGTGTCTAGTGTGTTAATGAATTTGTGCACCCATTTCTCTTGAGGAATGTTTCTCCAGGATTCCTCACAACTTTGCACATGGTCCTTTGGACAACTTCAACCTGTATACCAAACTTCATAGCCTTCTACTTGTGCCGAGAACCACATTGTCAACAAAGTACGACATTGTACCCATTTTGTAATGTTGTTTTTGTGTGTCCCCCACCATCTTGATGGTGTTTCTTTCAAGGCCTCATCCATTTCCAACAATCTATTTTGTGTTGGTACAGTTGCTTCAAAGTCCTCTAAGAAGGCTTCTAACGAATTCAGACCATCAAAGGTGGGTAGGTTACTTATTGTTGTGTCGATCCAGCGAAATTCTCTAGTTAATCTAGCACGTCTCCTTGTGGATACTTCATACATTTTGTTCTGACAGTTCTCCAATGCTTATTCTAAATATAATGAACATGCATTGTCACTTCACCAACTTAGGTTCCCATTGGCTGTAGGATTAATGTAATCTTGTTGTCTAGTTGTTAGTTTGTATATGTTTTCTAGTTCATATGCGTGGTCTTCTTCTCTGATAGGTTTTGTGTATCACTGACCTTCACTTGGATATAAAGGTGTGATGACCCTAAGGCCATCTCTTTCAAACATCATATGTCCTTTATTTAAATCAACCATAGTGGAATTGTTGAAATCCCAATTAATTCCTAACAGTGCAGGGTAAGGACAGTTGTCATCAACTATCTCAATTACCTCAAAATCTACAAACGTCCTTACTCCGTCGATGTCCATAGGGACATGTTCCAATCTACCAAAGGGGGTTACTTCTTATTGATTAGCCATCCTAATCCTAATGGGGGAATAGATCAAATTCAGTTTTCCCCTCAATTCCCAGGTCTGCTTCGTCATGACATTGACCTCCGACCCTAAGTCGAGGACCACATAGTCTATATCATATTCTCCAATCTGAGCATTCAGGTGTAGTTCCTTATTTGTCCTTATTTTCTTGGATAGTTAATGTACTACTTTATTTAATAAAGGATCTACTCTTCCTATCTCATATTGTCTGATTAAATTTTGTAGCTCTTGTACAATGCTCTCATCCTGAATCAACTTAATACAAGTATATAAAAATTCCATGATCTTGCTTACATCTTTTCCTTCTTTTGGAAAAGCGGATTGATCAAATGCTAGAGGCATTCCATATTCTCTTACTTCTGGTCATGTTCTTGATGAAGAGCCATGGTATGCTTTGAACTCTTTTCTTGCCTCCTCAAATACTTGTCTTTCTTTATTTGCATCAAAAGTTTGGGTCTTCTCTGTAGCTTTCCTGACTCCTGACTCTTTTGTGGTCTTTCCTTGGGTCATTCTGTCTTCTCCTGTAATAGCACCTCCTCTGGTGATAAAAACGACTCTAGGGTATTCTCCGCAAGGTTCAACATATATGAATTTCACTTGCGGGTTCTACTGAGGTCCTCATCTTTCCTGAAGCTTAGCTAGAAGCACATGACAATGTTCTATAACATGTTCGAAGGAATTGTAGTAGTTGCAAGTAGTGAAAGGGTTCTAACAGTCCCTTTCTAAGTGTCCCAATTATGTGAAGTTATAACATATTATCTATCCTCAACCTCGACCCATTCCTCCTCCTCGTCCTCTTCTTTTGAATCCACCGTGAGGATTAAAGTTTCCTCTCCTAGGGGAGTTATACTGCGTAGTGTTTCCTTCTTGATGTACTTCACATTGAATTTTGTATATGTCTCTTGACCTTTCATGCATGAGATCGTAAGCCCTACAATCCCTATCATCATGCCCCATGAACTTACAGAATGTGAAATACAAATTTGTGGGTGTCTGAACATACTTTTGCATGTAATAGAACTGACCAGGGTGATGTCTATTTCTGCATACCTCGTACTAGGGTAGGGTGACTTGCTTCAAATGGCTCGGAGCCCGAGAGGCCAAGTATTCATGGAATAGGGGACAATGTTCCTTGTCATGGCCTTTTGATCTGCATCTGACACACCATATGTCTTCTCTTTTATCTTTTCCCTTGTATTTTTTCATATCTTCGACTTGTAGAGACAAACTAGTTAGCTGACTCAAGATTTGACTCATACCTGAACTGGATTCTCCCATAGGGGATGATTCTAGGTTCATGGAAATATCCAGTGCCTCGTCGTATGAAGAAATCTTATGTTGCATCAGAGGAACTTTGATGTGTATTAAGAGGGCAACAATGAACCATTCTTTGTTCTCCTCATCTGGGATCTGAAAATTCAATTGGCCGGTTAAGGTCTTGAATCTCTGACCGAATTCCCAAATGGGTTCGTCTACCTTCTTCTTGATATCTTTCATCTTTGTAATACATTGTGATTCTGATTTGGGTTTCTTGAATTCTGCAATCAACTCATTCTTGATTTGATTCAATGGCTTAGGCTATGCGAGTCCTTAGACAAGTTTCATGTACCATCTCAGTGTGCGATCCCTTAGGGTAGTACTAAACTGAGTTCTTTTAACATCTTCGTTAGTGAAATTTTTAATATTTCATATAGCTTCACATAGGAACTAGTGTTTATCAGGGTCTTTAGATCCATCTCCCCTAAAAATACGGAGCCTCATCTCATCTGCCATAGATCTTCCTAGGGTTCCTGACTGAGTATGTGGTGGACTACTAGTGACAGTGCTCTGAATGCTCTGGTGGCTTGTATTACTTTGATTGCTTAATCCTACTGAATCAACAAGAGGGATAATAGTACTTACTTCAGTAGTCTACACAGTTCCTGAAGTTTCAGGCTCTTCCCAGCGAGGCTCTTCAGCTTTCCCTTCCTCTACCCTAGCGGGTTTTGAATGTTCTTCATTCGTTACATCTACCTCTTCTCCATTGTAAAAACCCTCATCCCCGTACTTCTGCTTAAACAGGTTCGCAAGGTGAACTTCTCTAAATTCTCTCCCATTGCGCATATGTCCAGGCTCTGTGTCATTGTTTCTATTCGAATTATTTAACATTATCTTTTTCAAATCCGATCAATCTACTGTATCTTCAAGATGTTCTTATGATGTAATAGAATCTTGATTCTCAACTTTAGAAAGTGTAAAAATTTTCCTCTGGGTCCCTTGAATAAATATCTCTCGGCTTGGCTATATGACTCTACTCTGTCAACAACAAACTTGGTGATGTACCCTACAATGGTTCTATCAAATTAGTGATCTACTGCTCGGGA
The DNA here is from genome assembly GCA_009831015.1 of Picea engelmannii. Taxonomy (NCBI): domain Eukaryota; kingdom Viridiplantae; phylum Streptophyta; class Pinopsida; order Pinales; family Pinaceae; genus Picea; species Picea engelmannii. The sequence goes on along the minus strand of ML782116.1, from coordinate 174,164 downwards.
CATGGTGTTATCAACTCTCTTGACCTTCTTGATCAACATCAACGTTCAAACTGCAAGAGGTCTAGATCTGATCTCAAACTGGGTATCTGTTAACCTAGCTAACCACTCATATAGCTCTTGATGGATCCCTCCAAAGAAAATCCCGTGTATATCAGTAAAGACATATCTCTCCAACCAATCCTCTGTACTAAGATTAGGGTTCTTGTTCTGGGCTTCAACGAAGTCCTTTTCTTGATCCTCTATCCACTTTTGAGTCTTTGTCTTTGATGGAAACCACCTTGACATTCACTCAAGAAGATTCATGTCCCGACAACGGAACCATTTGTTGGCATAGGGGTAGACCCAGGGTTTAGCTCCAACATCTCACCAACAAGCCCTAACTACTGGCCCTTTCAGCAACACCTGCGAAGCAGATGTAGTCTCACCCGAAGTAGCTATCGGGGGGTTGCAGGACAGAGCTATCTAGTACCAAGGGGAATATCAAGTGGATCTAATACTAGAACAATATAACATGCATATATCACTTATTAGCTTAGATCTACTCCACACAACTATATATCCTATCTATCAAGGTAATGCAATAGAAATATATCAATAATAGAGAACAAAACACCAATCACACATATGACACAAAATATGCGTGGTTCACCCTCTCTCTAGGGCTACATCCACAGAACTGTGCTTATAATATATTAGGATAAATAATATAGTTCTTATCTGCACTCTGAGCTAGTATATCTTCTTTCTTATCCTCTCTATCTCTCCACTCCCTATGCAACCAGCTGTAGGGTTGATCTTTGCACCCAACTAAAGATATTACAATATAGAATGATCTCGTACTCAACACTTCTTTCTCACATAATATTACTCACTCGATCCCTCAATGATAAAGACAACAACAAAAATCATGACACCAAATTGACACTAGCCCATCCCAGGTCCTTTAGACCTCTATTTATACATTACAATAGCTCACCAACATCCTTAAGCAGAAACCTAGGTGTCAAAACCCTAGATACCAAAACCCTAGGTGTTTGAAACCCTAGTTCAACTTGACCTGTGTTTTCAATGCTTGTCCAACCTATATTTCCTTCCTTCTCGTGCGATGCTCCAAATCATCCAATGATGGATTTTTCCGCTTGCTGAGTTGTCCACGATCCATCTTCCTTGCAGATCTGTCATCCTCGAACTCCTTGTTCAACGAATTGCTTCCTTTTACCTTGCTCCATCTTTTGGTCTCTTTTGCTCACTTCGACCCAGTAACAGTGACTGTGTCTTCCGCGCAATTCGCATTCTGCCTTTTCTTCCTTGATCTTTGCTTACTTCCATAACCAAGGGCCAATAGTGTGCCCTCCTATTGGAGTGCCCTTGGGAGTGATGATGGTGTCTTCCAACACTCCTTAATTTCCTCTTCTCATTAGGAGACCTATGACTTCATGATTTACTGGAGTCACTCTCCTTATCCAATTTATTTTCTATCCTTTCTAGGCTCTGTATCAACTTTATGTTGAATTATCCCTGTTGTTCCTTGGCTTTCATGAGCTTTCTGTTATCTGCTCGATGAGTCTGGAAATCTTTCTGCAATCTTTGAATGTTTTTCATCATGTCTCCCTCCTTATCTATCTCTTCTCCATTCCCATTGGAGTTTGATCCTTCGTCTCCCAAATGGACATCCATTCCTTTATCTTCATTCTCTTAACTGAAATAATTATGTGCCTCCTCCATTTCTCTGCACTAAGAAGCAATTTAGTTCGGTTCTAACAATCGTTAACTCTGCAAACACAATGTGTAGTCAACCAAAATTTGTTAGGCCATCATTCCTTAACAAATTCCACAGTATTCATAAACAAATTTGATTCAAGAAAATATTTAGATTTCATTATGTGGTTCTCGAGCAATCAAGAATCCCCACAGATCTTTTCTTTCTGAGATTTTCTCTGTTTTGCAATGATTTTTTGGGCACTAGCCACTTTTTCTTAGCCCCCAACCCATGCGACCATGGTTTTTGGCCAAGTACTATATCGATAGGTGCTTACTCAGGACTTCAGGCATCTGACTTTGGAATTTTTCAAAGCACAATGCATCGAATCTCTCAGAGTTCTAAATTAACGAACTTGCGAAGTAGGGTGGATCAACAATCCACGACTACCCAACATCCAACGACTAACACCCACTATGGAACTTTGCACATCTGAGCTCCAGGACTTTGTAGCTTTGGAGCTTCAGGACTTCATAGGATTTCACATTTGCACACCCCCAACACCCCCAAACCATTAATATCTGAACACTTCCATGTCACCTTTGGTGACACCATTACGTCTCGTCACCTCGGTGTTATGAAACATTTGAAAGTTCTTCCTTTCATTCCCTTATGAAACATTCTTCCAGAGTGTCAAGTCTCTGAACTTCACAACTGGCACCACGCATCCACTGGATCCATGGTTTTCATACTTGAACTAAGATACCGAATAGTCGCATTACTTAACACCTTTCAAATTGTGGGGGCATTCATCCGCGTTTTGGAGTAACCCACCTTTCATCCTGCAATTCCTCTGACGTTGACACATAACTCCCCGATAAAACCATGGTTTGGATTGCAGGACCGCCGTGAGAAATTAATTCCCGTGTAATTTGGGTCCCCACAATTCTTCCTGGATGACGATATTGATGTATCATGATCAATGCCAGTGTGGGCCCGCTGACCTTTAACTATGTTATATAACCTCAGGGCCCACATAGTATAGCTTTCAACATTCTAGGTGGGGGCACATGGTATGTATAGGAGATGTCCACATCACCTCTAGGTTACGTCATCATGATTGACCACTTTGTCTCTTCGGGATTTCGAGCTTCGGACTTTGGGAGTTTCAACTCCTCTACGCTCGCTTTTTCCTATAGCACTTTCCCCCAAAGTTCACGATATACCAACACATGTCCTCCTTCATGATCAATGGATATGAGTGACTTCGGCACTTCAGGCTTCGAAAGTTTCAAACTCACAGCACTTTCCTCCTGTCGAAGTACTTCCACCCGAAGTACACGATCTCTTGACGCGTGTCTCCCCCTTTATCTAACGACCACTATCCACTTCGGCTCTTTGAGGCTTCAAATCTTTGGGCTTTGGGAGTACTCGCCTCCACACAAACTAATTCTCTCAAACACTGAATCTCGAACAAGTCAATTTGTTGACACATGTCCCTCTTGAAGGACGATCCAGATTAACTCTGGACTTCGGAGCTTCGAGATTTCACCCTTCTCTTATTTTTTTACCTAACTTCACTGAAGTCGCAAAGTCCGAAGGGATTCCAGGTTAACCCCCCTGCACTTTATCTAGATCTGACGATCATAAAGGATTCCCCTTCTCCAAAATAGATCCTACGACCAACATTACTCTGCGACCCAATACCACGTCTGTCGTGGTTTTATAACACCACTACACCTCTTGAGATTTGTAACATGACCAAGGTAACCTTTTGGTGCCATTTCTCTCTGAAACCTTGGTTTTAATGACCACTTTTCCAACCCATCAAGGCGCGGTGCTTGAACCTTGGCTTTGAACTTGAATTTTATCCATTTAGAAAACAATTATTTTCATAAACTTTCGCTTCAACTTCCACTAACATGGACCATCTAGGCTCAGTGTTGAAACCATGGCTCTAATACCAATTTGTAACGTCCCCAACCACCAACAGGTTGGGAAATGCCACAGAGGAACATACATA
>ML782116.1:109774-170417 GCA_009831015.1 Picea engelmannii | reverse complement strand
ATATATATATATATATATATATATATATATATATATATATATATATATATATATATATATAACATGCATTTCTAATGAATTCAAAACAATTAACACCTAGTTAATTCTACCATATAGACTCAAATGGAATTGACAGTAATTCCTACATGCAACGGAACACATGATAACATTTCAAGAATCAAAAACATGCATAACATACATAATTAAGCATGGAAATGATACTTATCTTTTAGCTAGAGTAAAACCACCAACTGCATGGATACCTTCCATGAACCTCCCAGCCTTAGACCATATTTCTCATCACTCTCAGTAGTGGGTCACCCCTGAGCTGGGACTAAACTCCACCTGGAAAGGGATTCCTAGGCTAGGCAAGGTCAATAGGAAAGTCACACAATTTAAGAAGTATTCTCTCCTAGGATTCTCTTACACCCACTTCTCACAAAATCTCATTCCCTAGATGTGTGTCCCACCCCAGGAGTATACATCTTCACTTTCACATAGTCCATCGGCTGCTCCACCTCCCTTACCTCGGGCTTCAACAACAGGACGGTCCAGAATTATCATAGCTTTGTAGCAGCTACGGGACTCCCTTGAGGAGAACTCACTTCCTCAGCACACTCTCTCACTTGAAGAGAGTTTCTCATAGGCCTGAAAACCTGCTTCTTCAATCCACAACAACCTCTCTCACCTAGAGAGAGATTTTCTCATAGGCCTGACAACCTGCATCTTCAACCACAAAAACCTCTCTCACATGGAGAGAGAGTTTCTCACAGTCTTGACAAACTACCTGTTCAACCGCAATCTTGACAACCCACTTCTTCAAACCACAATAGCTAATTCGAGTAATCCAAGGGACAACTCAATAATTTATAGAGGTGCACAATGACCATGGGTTCGATAATGGCAGAAATGGTTGGCTATGTGCTTTCTCAGTGCGTGAGTGAACTTGTGAGGAGAGATGGGGCAGACTTGTCTAGCATCACAAATATGGTGGGAGAGTGACAAAAAAAGACGGCATGTGTGTCAATTTCCCTGCCTACGTGAGTGCGTGTTTCCTGTGTGTGAGTGTGTGAGCGAACCCCAACAATAATGATCCACCCTTAATACTGCATTTGCCTGAGCTGACACCTATCACTCATGAAGCATGTTCCTTCCCTTTGGAAGTCACCTATCCTACCCAAGGAACTTAGGATAAAAACATATCCTTCTAAACAACTTTTGGAATAATAATAAATTATTAATGTATTGGAATTAAGACCTTATACTTAGCCCCTCTTTCCAACCTCTTAGCCCCCTCTCCCTTACCCAGCCTAGTGGATATTAGTCCCCCATTCTCTTTTATCATGGTCTGTATACACACAACGATGTTTTTATATTAATAATATGAATATTTACATGTAAAAAAAAGGCTCCTAGCCTTTAACACCTAGGCTCTCCGACCTACTAAGACATAAGCCTACTAGCTTGTAATTGCCCGACTCACCAACCTACAAAACATGTTTACAATTCCTAATACAACTGGGGCTCATCCCAGGTATATTACAAAACCTTTTGGCATCGGAAGATACGAGTGGTTGTGTGTGTGTTGTATGTAGTAAAAAATTGACAAAGTCCGAAGAGAAGAGATCTTAGTCATCCATCTTGTTGTTCCTGAGTTTATGTTTTAAGGCTATAAAACATACCGTCAAGGCATCCGAAAATGATTTAAAGAAAAGATTTGGAAATAAGGGATTAAAGAGAGGTTAGAGCGGATTCAGTTTCTCAACTGTCTCTGTCTCACTTCCTGTTGCTCTTGGATGCTAATGTCATGTTCAATAGTAGCCCATGATCGTTCTAGTTCATCCCTATTGGTCGATGTTTGTAAAATAGTATTGATTAAATTTAGGGCAATGCTGGTTTGATCCTGAAGGCCCGGTTCTACGTTAGGTTGTCTTCTATTAGGGACAGTCATGGATGATAAAGTTTTAAAGGTTTATAAAAGAGGTTTTTAATCGATTGGTTACTTCAGACTTCCAGAGATGATATCAATGAACAAAGTTTCAAAATCTATAACAGTAATGTAAAAGCACATTCAAGGCCGTTTCCTAGTTTTGTAACAAATTTGAATTTTGTAAACAACGAGACACAATACAGAGAAATATAAAGATTTTATCGAGAAATAATCTTATACTTCGATTTACGATGATGGAATAAAAACAAGATTTCTAACAGAGTTAAATATTAAGGAACAGAAAGTTTTACAGGTCTTAAAATCACTAAAGTAATTTCAGAGGAAAGACTGTAATATTTTCAACATCCAAACCAATCTGAAATAATAAACAACAAAGTATATATATTCAAATTGATTCACTTGTTAGAAGAACACTTTGAAAGGAAAATTTAACAAAGCATGATAAACAAGGGAAGACACATAGTTACAAAATTGCAGGATCCAGAATCTTGCTTGCGATTTATATTCTGATGAGTCTCAAAACTGTATTTACAAAAATGGCTATCTCCCAAAATTTCTGAAGCCCTTGCTTCGTCTTTTGAAATTATATTTATACATTTCTGTCAAAGTTTCTTGTTGGTAACTAACCAACTCCCTAATATTACGGTTACATAAAATAATGTTAACCGTTTACAATTTCTTTCAAAATTCTAATAAATAAAAGCATTTCTAAAAGTTTTAAATCTGCGTTGACGAACTTTCTTTCTCTGCTTCAACGCATTGAACACATTTACCCAAAAAATTTACTAAGACCCTGGGAGGCTCAGGTATCTCATTTGCTTCGAAAGAGAAAAATCTTCTCTGTAAGTCTGGCAACTGACTTTCTATTGTTTTCTCTGTGAATTTAATATTTTCCAACCTTGAACTGGAAGCTACCATCCACTTATTTATTTCTGCAATGTTGACCAATTTAATATTTGAGATTTCTGCTTTCCTTTCTTCGAGCTCTTCTCTTGACTTCAGCTGGTGCCTGACAATGTTGATTTTGCCTAATAACTCAGAACAACCATCTGCCCCAATATTTAATGAATATTTTTCAAGGAGATTAAAGATTCTTTGACAGTCCTTGTTGACTTCCTTTGTGATTCTTTTATGTTCAGCCAATTTCGATTCCAAAACTCTTATCATTACATCCCCTTTCATCTGTTCAGAAATAGATAATTTTTTATTTTTTCCAATTTGATCTTTTAATGAAGAAGTAACTTCTTTCTGAAAAGTAGTCCTTGCTGCTTTTGCTTCTCTTTCTTTCTGGAATACCTGTTCCATGGACCTATTTGATTCTTGAAAATAGTTCTAGATTGTTTCCAAATTGCAGAATACTTTGTGATGTTCCTCTTCCATTTTTGCATAAATCTCTGATGCTTGAGTCCTGAAATGTTCGATTTCAATTACCTGGTTAGCAATTGAAATAATCATATCTTGCAAAAATTTATTCTCATCGCCCAGCTTTTGAACCTGTTCTTGAGTGACCTGTATCATATGTTTTGCTTCATTCAAGTTTTCATTCAAATTTTGGATTTCTTGTATGTCTTTGAGTCTAGCTTGTTCTAGACCCTTCTGTATTCCCCAGCCGATAATTCTTTCATTTTCCTTGAGCCTGTCTTGCAACTGGGCTATCTCTTGATCTTTCTGTTCAAGCATAGTTGTAAGGTTTCCTACAGAATATATATTAGCTGATGCTATAGCACCCATTGTCCCTGCTAACTCTGTAGCGAATTCTCCATCTTTGAGTTTCTTCCCATCAATAATAACTCTATGCTTCTTAATTGATCTTTCTCCTACAAGATGAATTTCCTGTTTCAAAAAAGCGCTTCGCTTTTTGCTGAAAAAATAATCAGATAGGAGGATTTCATCTCTCGAAATCGGCTCCAGATCACTGACGTATAGAACTCCTTCATGAGGGGTTCCGAAAGTAGACTGTAGTGGAGTCAAAGCTGTGATAGGACTGCCAAGTTCCTTTGAAGCAGTTCCTCCAATTTTTTCTTGAATATCATCAAGAATTATTGGACTTGTTTCCAGTCCTTTTCCCTTTTTTGTCCCAGGTTATTTTATCTGAGAACCCTCTGTGTTTTGAGGAGGTAATTCAGGATCTTTTGACTTATCTTTGTAACTTGACTTATCTCGAGCATCAGTTTCAAACCCTGGAGGGGCTTCTTCCTGTTCTGGCAATGAAATTGACATTTCACCTTGTAAAATCTTTGGCAGGCACCTTAGCCTATGTCGTTGAAAAGATGTAAACCCCACCTGTGCATCAGGTGACAAGGCCTGTACTCTATTCTGCACTTCCTCATAAGATTTGACATCTTTGAAAATATCATCAAAAACAGAAACCTCATGTTCATAAGCTTTTAAATTACAATGTATATAATGCCGACTAATTATTTGATAAGGATCGTGTTTCCTGAGATCGATGTCTACTAGCTTAACTTCCTCCAATGACTTGGCTTCTGATTTAGAATGACCTATGTTTAATAAGGTAAATTTCCCGATATGAACAGGGAAGGATGGCTATGCCTTTTTCTGAAGGGCTTTTAATTCTAACCCAATACCACCTTTGGCTAACTGATAAGCCACTTCTCTGCATACCAATCTATCTGGTGAAAACTTCGGGAGTGAGTGAGGTGGAATGGAACAGCCATAAACCCTTACATAAGAAAAATTTTCCTCAATAAACCAGTCGGCGACCGATTTGAGGTTTTCTGTGACTGCATTAGAAATGCGAGGGGGTTCGCATCCAAAGAGTATTTTGTGCAGAGGAATAATTACATAATGGCAAACATCATAAAAAACATTTTTTGTATTTTCTTCCCAGAGAGCTGAGTGGTACTTATGAACAGGCTCTAGGCAAGAGGCATTCCAACTCCAATTCATTAGTGGGAAAGGAGTCATAAAACAAATGGCATCCATAATATAAGCAAACATATAAAATGACATTGGTTGTCCTTTCGACTTGGCTTCTTTATACTTTGCAACCTCTTTTGTGAGGTGATCTGACAATTTTATGCCATTTGAAACTGCATCCTTCCGAAACTTCTTCTAGGATAGGTGTCCAGTTTGCATGAAAATGACAAAGATCCTTTCTTTCGAAAAGTCTACATAACATTATTGCTACATAAACCATATATTCATTTAAGGAAGCTGTGGCATAAATCCCATGTTGATCTGCCCTAAACTTATTTTCATCCCTGGCCCATCCTCTAATTATGTCAGGGTATGTCTGTCCCGCTTCAATGCATTCTTTTCTTTGAAATTCGGCTAAAAACTCAGGATTAAAGTTGTGTCTATAATTGGGTGAGAGCTTATACATTACTTGAATATGCTCAGGCCTGAATGAACCAATGATAGCTCCTTCCTCGTTCAGAATGCTTCTTGTTGGGATATCCACTTTGTCCAGAGCCCAGCCTATCATATCGGTATACGACACAAGTCTTGGACGCGCAACAACCTTATGAAGCTCATACTCGGCAATATCTCGGAGGTGATTTTCCGAATCAGTGGCTGCATATTTAAGTTCATCCTCTAGCTTTTCGAAAATTCCAATCCACAATTTGACGGAGTGTACGCCGAGTGGAGAAGTATCAGAAATAATATCGCCTTCTTGCTGGTCTTCAATTTTCTTCGGAGATTTTTTGGGTGCCATAGCTCTGTGTTAAGCTTGAAAATATGTCACAGAGAGTGGATGAGAAGACTTAGCTTTGAAATGGAAATACAGACGTTTCGAACGTTTTTTTTCGAATATATCATAAAACTATGAAGATTCGTACCTCTGTCACAAAATAAAAGCTCATAATGCAACAAATATTTTCGAAGATATGCATTTAATGCCTGTACCTAGGCTTTCTTGATGTTTTCAAATATAATAGAAACTTACTTAATCGGATAACGATGCATTAATGGACATTCAAAGAAAGATTGACTTTAAACCCTGTTTAGAAAGTGGATTATTAGCATTAATTTTGAGTTAAGTTTGAAAACCTGATTTTCGAAGTTTCAACTCTTTTGATGTCGAAGAAATATGTCATCGAAGAATCCCGATGGCTGAAATCGCGATGTATTATTTTAAATTAAAACATTTTTAGTGTGTTAATTGATTGAGATTAGACCTTTTCGGGATTTCGTTAATCGGAAAATCGAGAATCGGGATTTCAGGAAATCTGAAGACATGAGTTTGTGCTCTCATGGAGTCGCGAATCCTGAAATCGCGAAATGGTGATGACCTGTTTATTTAAAACACGGTTGAACTTATATTAATCAACTCATTAATCAAAATTAAGGCCAAAACAAATATAGTTTAATTCAAAAGTGAATTATGTGTCGGGATTTTAATGATCGGGATTTCGGGAATATGGATGACAAGAAACACTCTTCTCATAAAACTGAGAATTCCGAAATCGCGATGTGATTATTTAAATCTTAATCATTCTTAGCAGAGATTAGATTAACTCAAAACTTTACTTAAGGATCAAATGTATCGCGAAATTGGGAAATCGGGAAACACAATGACAAGAGTATATGATCTTATTTAACCGCGAATTCCGATATCGCGACGTGATTAACTTAACTTTAAACCCTTTTAATTGAGGATTAAGTATTTTATGTTTCAATTAAGTCTGAAGTATCGGGAAATCGGGGATCGGAGTTTCGCAATTTGATTGGCATTAAAAATTTGTTTACGTTAAACCCCGAATCCCGATTTCTTTAACATTTGACTGAACAATTCACAAATTTAAAATTATGCTCTTTTTAAATAACTTTTGAAAAAATTATTTAAGCAACAAAAGGCATCGTGAATTTATGGGTGATGAAAATCTTGTTTGAAGAAATCCGAAAAATGCAAGGATCTAAAAATTACAAATCTTTTATCCTTAAGCAGAAAAAAAAAATCAAGGTATGTTTCAACACATCTGTTGGAGCTTGAGAACCATCGATCTATCACTTGGGTGCATTCGCCGAATTGATGATCCAAGAGATTTTTGAAAAAGAGTTGTGGAGAAATTGTTGAAGCTAGAAGTGTGGAAAAGGTGTAGAGCCATCGATCTGATGGTGGAATAGGAGCCTTTAGATCTGCCCCTTTTTCAGTGATCAACACTTCGAAAGTGTTGTGTGTATGTTGGGCACAGTTAAAAATTGTCAAATCCCAAAACAATGAAATTTGAGCCACCAATCACAGTGCTTGTTGAGGACTGTCGATATTTGTTCCTATAGTTTGGCAGTTCAAGGATTGTGTATTCGGAGATAAGAATGGTAAAAAAATATCGATGTCCCGAAACTTTTGAGGATTGAAAGTTTGGCCCATGGTTTTTTCCCTTGGTCTCTGAGGAGGCTCTTCCAGTGCTTCAGGACTCCCGAAGAAGAAAATTTTCATTTGGGAAGTAGGAAAGGACCTGTGTATTGATATTTTGGGGCTTAGAGGGTGCCTGTAAGGTAATTTAATCTCCCGACTAGAACGATCCTAGACTGGGAGCTCACGCGAACCTTGGGAGAGGGTGTGGTCTACATAAAGTGGTATCAGAGTGATAAAAAGGTTCTAGTATGATACCATTAAGTGGAATTAGAGGAATATATGTTTTTCGCAAACTAGGAATGATGCTAAGATGCTAAGGTTAGGGTTACTATTGCTCTGGTGCACTTGGCCACCCCTGAAGGGGCTCAATGAATCCATGCAATGAAGGGCCACAAGGCTCCTCCTATAGTGAAGCAGCGGTGCATGGAAACAACGGAGGGGGTTCCAGGTGCCCAACATTTGAGCCTCCACCAGATCTTTTCTCGCAGCTACTATTCGAGGGCACATTCAAGGACAATGAGATGGATATATATTTAGGGAAAAAACAGACATCAACAAGTGCATCACGACCATGGATACCTGGGAAATGCATTCCCCATGTGCCACAAGCCCCAAAATATATCATAAGCACACCCAGGATCAAGGAACAAATGAAATACATGAGATACTATGACTTAGTGGGAAATTTTTTAGGGCTTTGGCCCTTTGAACGTGAATTGATAAAATGGATACATCAATGGTGGAAGCCCAAAGGACACTATGCTGTACAACTGGGTTCCAATGGATTATTTACCATAATCCTGCATAACTTAGAGGACGACATAAATCACATTTTTTATGGAGGTCCGTATTTATTCAACTCTGCGGGTCTCTTCTTGAGGTTTTGGACTAAGAAATTCATCCCGAAAATGGAGGACTTTGTGCATGCCCCAATCTGGATAAGGCTATATTCCCTACCACAGGATTTATGGCTGGAAGAGGTATTGGTCAGCATTGGAAACACCATTGGAGTATATGTCAAATCCTCAGAGGCCGCGAAACAAATAATATACACCTCCTACACGCACATTTGTGTTTACTTGAACATCGCCAAGCCGCTCCCAGGATCTATTGTGTTGATTAAGGTTGGTTGTCATTGATGTCAACCCTTGAACAAAGCCCCATAGAACAAAGATTGCGTAATGGACCCAAGATTTTTTGATGTAAATATGACTCATTATTGTCTTATCATGGTTGATAATAAGTAGAAATGGATGAACTCCAAAGTGGTCCCCTTATGGTGAAAGCCCTCACTGGAAGACACTTTGCGGATTGAGTTATCCTAGAATTATGGTTAGAGAACCCATGCTTATTTTTGGAATAATGAGATGAAGATCAGTGAATTTTTCATTGAAACTATCCTAGATGGATATTGCCTGTCATGCCATTTTTGTTGGTATATGGAATGTCACATAACTCCTCATAGTTAGAGTTATGGCCATGAGAAGTTGGAGAACTCAGGTTTGGGTAATGGAACCAAGTTTGTTTGATGGATAATGGTATAATTTTTTATATATTTTTAGGTAATACTATTCTATATGGATGGTACATGTCATTCCATTTCTGGTGGTATGTGGAACGTCACATAACTCCTCACGGTTTGAGAGTTATGGCCTTACGAAGTTGGAGGACCCTCTTATGTCATCTAGAAGCCCCAAAAGATCAAAGTAGTCAAAGTGGTTTAAGATATTTTAGAAGGTAAATAATAAAGTGAATAGATGATTTTACTATAATTCAAAGTGAATACAAAATAAATTATTTAAATAATAAATTTAATGGAGAAACTGGAAGTGGGTTAACCCTAAAAGAAGGAAAGTGGGCAAAGTGACCTAGAAGATGTTTTTAAGGAAGCTACTTGGAGAGTATAAATAAGAAGAAAGACTCTCTCATTTTAGGTTTCTGAGGTAACCAAAGGATATCTAACCCAAATTTATGAGGGAATGTGAAGAAAAGAAGGTTGGAATTCAATGAAGGATAAATTCTTTTGATGATGCTTTCTAAGGTATGTTATTTACAGGTCATCTCACCATTTTCACAATAATGTTTTTTATAGAATGATTCAGACTATGAAATTGCTATTCCATTGAGGAAACATATCCAAGTATATGTGGTGAAGAATTCAGCTTGTGGGTCGTTGTATTTTTCGATTTACACTCCGTGGAAAATAGGGTTTGTGGCTAGTCCTAAAACTAGTCAAAAACAAGTGTTTTAGGTAAAAACGTCATAACTTCTTCATAACAGATCCAAATTCAGTAATACCAAATGTTTTGGTTAGAATAAAGTATTTAGTATTTTTTGTAACAGTTTTAGATTGATTCAACAAATATTCCATGTGGGGAACGCTCTACAAGGTCACTCTCTAGAATAAGCCCGATTTCAACAAGGTATGCCATTTTTGCTATAAATTATTTTCTAAGAGGTTCCAAGTAGTGACACTTGGAGAAATTACATAAAACAAAATTGAAGAACATTGTGTATCATTTTCAGATCTTTGTTCATTACATGTACTAAGTTATTATTATTTCAAGTTAGGGTTGTTGACTAATCCAACACTAGTCATGTGAGACTAAAGAAAAGTTTGATGTAAATGCTAGTCTCTTGTTGTTTAAAGTTAAGGAAGGTTTGTAGGTATTTGATCATAAACACCAGGTCTATTATAGATTTATAAATCATATTTGGATGATGAAATTGATGATGGATTTTGGTTGAGATACAAGTTGGGTACATGGTTGAGACAAGTAGTTGATGAGTTGGCACATATATGAGGTGTATAGTTGATGATGTTGGTACATATTGATGAGTCATAGTTGATGATTAGTTGACACGTGATTGGTAAATACTTGGTGCATGGTTGGTTTCACTTGTTTATGGTACAATTTGGTGCATGGTTGATGCACTTGTTTATGGTATGGGTTGATTATAGGTTGAGGTACAGGTTGATGCATCGTTGATGCATGGTTCAGATTTATTGGTATAGGTTTACAGTAGTATATCTCACAGTGATAGTGTGATAGTGGTTCCATCATTCTACTTCTACTTCAAGGCGGTTGGACGGGGAACGGACAGGTGGTTGTAGCCGAAGAACATAGGGGGTTGTAGCCTCCTTTTGGTTGTAGCTAGAGAATTGGGGAGTTGGAGCTTCCCTTAGGTTGTAGCCTAAGAAACTAGGGGGTTAGAGCCTCCTTCCAGTTGCAGCTAGAAAAAAAAGGACGTTGGTGCTTCCAATGAATGTAATTATTCAAGATATATTAGAAAAAAAATTATGTGGTTTTCTCCCGATTTGGGTTTCCACGTAAAACACTGGTGTACTGTGTATGTGTGTGATTGTTCATTTCTTATTGCTCATTATTGGATAATAATTATACATTGATAACACTTGGATTATTTGAAGAAAAAGGATTATAATTACGCTATTACCGATTCATGCCCCCTCTCAGTAATCCAACATATTTCCCTAGAATATCATGATGAGGACTAGCTGCAAACCATTGACTATCAACACATTCTGTTCAGATGCAGAAAATGTCATAAGCATGGGAACCTCTTCAGGGACTACCCCCTCAACACTAAAATCAAAGATGGTAACCCAAAATCCAAAAAAATCAAAGATGGCTTCATCTAGGTGCCAAGAAGGTGAAAACAAGGAGGACAAAGACTGGTAGCCTAGGAAAACAAGGATCAAACCTCAGGCAACCAATATGATATTCTGCAACAATATTCGAAGAACTTGGATGCCTCACAGGTTCTTCATACAGAGAAAACACCTCAGAAAATGGAGAAAGGGAAAGCAACGGAAGCCCATGATCCGACCCTAACCACTCCCCCACTTGACTCCAACACTACAGCCATGGAGAAATCAGAAATCGAAGACAAAGATGTAGAAATGGATTTAGACGAGAAAGAATTGGCAGTCTTTGACCTAGAGCACCTGGATCACGCATATTGGCACCAAAAACTCTATACCATACCCCCAAACTAGTTTGGAAAAGTCCATAAGGTATTCCTTAACTCCTCAGTAGGATCCACTGCCAGATCCAGTGTGAGACTGAGAATACAACAAAATACGCAGAAAGAACAACGCAAATCCAAGAAAGATGAAAAGAAAAGAGGATGAAAATCAACTAGCAAGCTCATCCAAGAGATAAGGAACTTCATGGTTAACTCAAGTCAGATCCATCTCATCTTGGATAGCTTTCCTCCCATCCCCTCCCAATCCTCAGCATGAATATTATCTCTTGGAATATAAGAGGACTCAATGGTCGTAGTAAGAAAAAGCTACTACGGGATATGATCATAGCAGAGAAACCAGATATAATGATGCTCCAAGAAATGAAATGCACCACTAAATATGTGGACAAGATCCTCCCCTATTGTTGGAAACAAGTGAAAGGGATCTACACAGCAGCCATGGGAACAGTCGGGCATCTAGATCTCTTTTGGAACCCAAACTCAGTCACTTTGGAAAACATTTTCACAACTAAATGGTCCATCTCGGTAGCCTACCAACTCATTGGATCCAAAAAACCCTGCTACCTAACAAACGTCTAAGGACCAGCCATATCAAGGGATAAGCAAGCCTTCCTAAGGAATCTAGAGTACCTGGATACCCTAACTGAGGGGAATAGATGGATCTTGGGAGAGATTTCAGCATGATCCGCAATCTGGACAAGAAAAGAGGGGGAACACGTCGAATTGAAGCAAAATCCAGCTATTTTTAGAACCTTATAAACAACTTAAACCTCATCGAAACAGAAACCTCAAATGGCCTCTTCACCTGGGCAAATCAAAGAACCAGATCCCATCAAATAGCTTGTAGGTTGGATTGATTTATTTTCTCGGACTCCCTCCTGCTGGAAGGCATAGCTTTGGAAATGTGCATTCTCAATGTCCATGGGTTGGACCACTTGCCTATCCAATTGTAGATGGACATTCCTACCACCCTAGGCTGAAAACTCTTCATGTTGGAATAGTTCTGGCTTAGTCACACAGACTTTCAATAAAAATTCCACACCTGGTGGAGGGAGGCGGCGGTACATTACAGCTCCAAGATGTATATATTCCAACAGAAACTCACAAACTTCAAGAAGAGGCTCAAGACATGGAACAAACACACCTTCGACAACATATTCAAAGCCCAAAAGCAACTAACAGACCAAATGGGCATCGTACAAATTCAAATCTGTGAGAAGGGGATATATGATGACCTCAAAGCTCAGGAGGCAACAATAACTCAAAATATTGAGGAAAGAAAAGCCCTAGAAGAGATCTTGTGGAATCAAAAGTCACGCATCCAATGGATCAAGGAGGGAGAAAGAAACACCAAGTTCTTCCATAGGTCCACCATTCAAAGAAGACATACCAATTACATCACTCAGCTAATCTCAAACAATGGGCAAATCATCCACTCCCATGAGGATCTAGAGGAAGAGTTGGTTGCCTACTACCAAAACCTCTTGGCAGAACCTCAGAAGGACAGATCTCAAGCCATCACCAGTTTCATGTATCACATACCTACTTTAATCACGGAAGAGAAAAATGTCACACTGCTACTACCCATCATGCTCAAGGAAGTAGATCAGGTGCTCCAGGACACCCCCAAAGGTAAAGCCCCTGAACCAGAAGGATTCACCGCCGAATTCTTCCACCATTGCTGGAAAATGATTAGAGAGGATGTTTGGGAGATCATCGAAGACTCTAGAGTCTCAAGTCAAGTCCTCCCCTCCCTTAAAACAATGTTCCTCACCCTAATCCCAAAAGAAGAGCTCGTCATCCATCCCAAGCAATTCAGACCAATCGCTCTCTGCAATGTCATCTACAAGATTTTAACTAAGGTTATAGAAACAAGACTCAAGCCTATCCTCCCCATCATCATTTCTCCAGAGAAATTAGGGTACATGGAAGGAAAACAAATTCTGGATAGCATCATCTTAGCGCATGAAGTGATCGAATCCTTGCAGAAGACCTGTACTCCAGGTATGCTCTTAAAACTGGATCTCTCTAAAGATTTTGACAAGATAAGTTGGGACTATATGCGCTCGATGCTCCTAGACTTTGGTTTTGACCCCTCTTGGGTAGATTAGATCATGAATCTCACCTCTTCTACCTTCTTCTCAATCCTTGTCAATGGAGTCCCTTATCGTCCTTTCTCCCCCACCAGAGGAATCATGAAAGGAGATCCCTTATCCCCGTCTCTTTTCATTATCATGACAGAAGGTCTCAATCGATCTATCTAGGCTGCTATAGAAAATAATTCTCTGGAAGGACTTTCATTGCATGGCATCCATTCTCCGGTCTCTCACAACCAATGTGTCTATGACACTCTGATTATGGGCTCCCCCATAGTCATGGAGGCCCACACCTTCCTTTCCATCTTACAAACTTTCTGTGACACTTCAGGATTGGACATTAACAAGGACAAGTCCCAGATCTTCTTTTTCAACACACCGGTTCTGATTCAACACCACATCTCAGAAATATTGGGTTTCTCCCGTAGCTCCCTTTCGTCCAAGTACCTAAGCATCCCCCTATTAGATAACACCCTACAAAATAGTTCGTGGGAAAAAATCCTCACCTCCTTCACGAAAAGACTCTCCTCTTGGACCTACCATTCTCTCAATATCCCCAGTCGGTTCATACTCCTTAAATATGTGCTGCAAGCCTTGCCTGTCTATACCTTCTCATCCCTAACCACCCCAAATTTCATCCTCGGTGCCATCAAAAACTTGCAAAGAAAATTTCTTTGGAAAGGGCTCAAAACAGGGAAAACGCTGGCACTGATCAGCTGGGATAAGATTTACAGACCTAAGGCTCAAGGGGGTCTGGGAATAAGGGACCCCTCAACCATGAACAAAATTTTGAGTTCTAAGATCTGGTGGAGATGATTGAAAAGGCCGCAAGACCTCTAGGCCAAGATTTGGAGAAGAAAGTACACTGCTAACACTGTGGAAAGAAACCTCATCATATGGAACGGAGACACCCCAGGATCCCTAATCTGGATGACAACCAAGAAGAATCGACACCTTGTAATCCATCACACCTTTTGGGAAATCCGAAATGGTCAAACAACCTTCTTCTGGAAGGATTTGTTGCAATAGTTGTTAGGACCACAAAATGCACCTTTTTGCCTATACTTTTTGCCACTATTATACTCTTGATCACCCATATTTAAACTCATACTATCACTTTAGCTGATCATTCCAAAGGTATACAACGTCCCTTCTCATTACTATACGTTTAATCTGTTTTGCATAATATTTTACATCACTCTCGTACTTGACCATTGATTAGAAATGCATAAGTGTTCAAAACTACAGATTAGCATCTAAGGCCTGGTGCTGAAACACAGAACTGTCACACAGTCTAAGGTTGTTGTTGTTGAAACACAGAACTGATGCTGAAACACAGAGCTTCTGTACATTCCAAGGTCGCAGATGCTGAAAAACTGAGCTGTTGTACAGTCCGAGGTCGCAGATGCTGAAACACAGAACTGTTACACATTCCGGAGTCACAGATGCTGAAACACAGAGCTGTTACACAGTCCAGAGCTGCAGATGCTGAAACACAGAGGACCGCCAGGATCGACGATGTTGAAACACAAAGGAAGCCGTTACAATCAGCGGTCAACAGCACCAACCATCGCTCCCACATAAGAATGCCGACACAGTCAAGAGCGCAATTCACGTGGCTGAAACAGCCCGCGAATTGCGATGCTGAAACAGCATCAGCAGCAACAAGAAGAAGTTGTTACACCAGCCGTAACAGCAATACCTCATTCATCTCTTGTAATAGCATTCGGTTGCGCGAGACTAGGACATCCTATTCTGGTTTAGAAAGTAGATCCAACTAAAGATAGGACTCAGATACACGTTGTAATTTTTGATCAATTGTATCGAAGGGGTTCCCTCTTTAATAGAGAGGAAATCATCATTCGAGGGATCCAAGTTTTTATGTATTGAAACGCTTTAGAGAGAGGGACGTACTTCATTTTTCTCAGACTGTAATATGATATTTTGACAGATGAATAGAAAACTATTTTGAGCATCCGTCTCTAATCTTTCTCGTTTCAGGGGAATCTTGTGAGAAGGGAGGGCCCACCTTCATCACAAGATTCACCCGTTAGTTTTAGAAGTGTGTTAGTTCAATCTCTGTTTATGATTTGATTAGATTTTGCTAAAACACTACTGTTAATGAATCCCACTTTGCTGAAACACTACTAAACTCTGTCTTAGTTTATTGAATGAAATTCGTAAATCTTTTTATCAGCAATATTGTGTGATGATTTTATGGTGATAGCCAGAGATTGGGTCAAGGGTTCCTGCTCAGAAAGGAAGGGATTAGAACATCTAGTTCTCTGTAGATTTCGATTCCTTTTGCAAGTGTGCTAACTAGAGATTGGGTTAAGGGTTCCTGCTTAGAAAGGAAGGAATCAGAACATCCTACCCTCTGTAGAATTCATTTATTTTTGCAAGTGTGCTAGCTAGAAACTGGGTTAAGGGTTCCTGCTCAGAAAGGAAGGAATCAGAACATCCTACCCTCTGTAGACTTCATTTATTTTTGCAAGTGTGCTAGCCAGAAACTGGGTTAAGGGTTCCTGCTCAGAAAGGAAGGAATCAGAACATTCTGTTCTCTGTAGATTTCCCTTACTGTTGCAAGTGTGCTAGCCAGAGATTGGGTTAAGGGTTCCTGCTCAGAAAGGAAGGAATCAGAACATCCTACCCTCTGTAGACTTCATTGATTTCTGCAAGTGTGCTAGTCAGAAACTGGGTTAAGGATTCCTTCTTAGAAAGGAAGGAATCAGACTATCCTGTTCTCTGTAGATCTCAATTACTTTTCACAAGTGTGCTAATCAGAAATAGGTCTAAAAGTTCCTGCTTAGAAAGGAAGGAACTAGATGGCCTTGTTCTCTGCTAGATAGAGTTAATTTTATCTGCATTACTGTTTTCATGAAAGAGTGTTAATCAGAAACAAGCACTGAAGTCTCTGTTTGAGGATAAGGGTCCTGTTCTCTGGTTGCAGAATAATTGTTCTTTCCTGTTGCAATGTTATTTTAAATGTAATCTAGGATTCTTTAAATTAATCTTTAAGATTTGCAATAGGTAGGTGGCTCTCCTGTGATTTAAATCAGAACTTCAGATTCATGCAAGGCAAGTGTGATTAGTATAGTTTCTTTTACTACAACTGTAAGTTGCTTTTGGAATTGAGCATATATAGTGCGTGGTTATCTTTGAAACAAAAGACTTCCCTGGGTTGATAATTTATGTATCACTTGGTTGTTTGAGTCAATTAAGAAATTATAGTGACCAATAATAGTTACCTATTTTGGCGCAAGAGGCCTGGGATGACACCGTCATCACCCTAGCTACTCAAGCGAGACTGAAAGAAGTGGAAAACTACTGGATGGACAATCCAGCGGAAACCACATGGATATGCTGGAAATCTATGGGAGAGGACCTACATATCTATGCATAGGTGGATCTCCATCCTTGGTACAACCTGATCAATGCGCAGAAAATCCCCATCATGCTAGGCGAGGACATCCTTCGATGGGGACATTCCCCAAGGGGCACCTTCAACATCCAATAATTCTATGTCATCAAGGATTATTCCGATCTCTTCCCCCCGAGGAAATATTGGAACAAAATCTGGTCACTAAAGCACTAGCCAAAAATCAACATCTTCCTTTGGTTGGTCACACATGAAAGCATTCTTAACTGGGACAACCTTACCAAAAGGGGGTTCACTAGACTGTCCATTTTCCCTCTATGTAGGGAGGAGGCAGAAACAATAAATTGTCTCCTTAACATCTTCCCCTTCACCACCCAAGTTTGGGATCAATGTGCATCAATCATACACACCTCAGATTGTAAGAGGGATAGCATCAACACCACCATCGAAGAATGGAGAGAACTGGCTTTCCAGTCACCCATTCTCAACCATATATGGCAATTGCTCCTAGTTTTTATCCTTTGGAAAATATGGAAGGAAAGGAATAGAAGGATCTTCAGGAACGCCCATCTCCCCTGGAAACATTGTTGGACTCAAAGCCGCCACAATGTATTGGAAATAATTAGACTGCAGCATTGGACCGAATCCGACCTACAGTGCCCAATTCAGGACAAAGCATCTTGAGGTATTGGAAATTCAACTCAATTTAGCACACACCTTCTTCTCCTCGAAAAAATCCATTGGGGATAACCCTACTCATTGGTCCCCCCCTTTGGATGGTTTTATCAAATTCATTTTTGATCGATCCCCCAAAGGCAACCCTGGGGCAGCTGGATTTGGAGTGGTCTTCCAAAGCCACCAGGGAAACATTCTTCTCATCACCTTAGGTAGCTTAGGCCTCACCACAAACAATGTTGCATAACTATGGGGGCTCACCATAGGCTTGCAATTGGCCATAGAGTACAACTTCACCAAGCTGATAGAGGAAGGAGACTCGCTAATCATTCTCAATCTCTTTCAGAAAATCTTGTATGGAATTGACCCAAAGAGAATATCACCATGATGGCAACTTTATCATGGTCTGAGGACAATTGAAAATCTTATTCGACCCAATCAGGCCTTCATCCCCTCTCATGTATGGAAAAAAGTGAATCATATTGTTGATGAACTGGCCAATATTGGAATGGATTGGGAAGAACTAGAGCTACTCTTCCAAGCCTCCATCGACTGGACGCACCCCATCATTCAACGATGCAAGGATAACACTCAATCCATTGAAAATCCCCGGATGGGGTGCCAGTGTGGACCAAATGTCACCAGAAGAGGACGTGAGGTGACCAACATGGCGATGGCCATGTGATCAAAGCTTGTCACACCCTACCGCCACCCTCATGCATTTAATCTAGGCTTGTGCTAGTGTTGATGGGAGAAATTGACCACTCGTCAACTGGAGGAGTGAATCCAGTCCGAGGTTGTCTAAATAACCGAAGTTGTTTGGATTAATCCACTCCGATGGGTTTAGCGGCTCCGTTGGCCGATCTAAGTCCTAGGAAAGTGAAAAAACAAAACTAAAGAAACTAACTAAGTGAAAAACAATTGTTGCAAACTATATACAAATCTAATATCTATTCACAGTTTGCTAACTAACAAAATAATAGTTCTACTTATTAAATATACAGTGCATCAATATATTTATATTTCTATTATATGTACAGTATTCACAAAATGCAAATTTTTTATTGAAAACCTGCGAAAATCATATATGAATTGACAACAAAGCTATTGTTCAGTATTTTTTATTTTTTATAACTTTTATCAACAGGAAATGAAATGGCAGCTATCTAGCTGAGAAATAAGAATAGCAATCTGTACTGTGTATCTAAACTACAACAAATTCTTATATTAATTAACTAATAGAATGCTACTAACAAACTAACCTGTAATCGCATATCCATGTGTGTCTTGTGCGTAGCATCTACGTTTATTGTTTGATGAGGCCAACCCACACCAAATTTTCCCAATGCTTCTCATAAACGCGAAGCAGTAACTCTTTGAATGCTAATGACAAAAAAAATAAGATATGTAGCAACAACAATTTATCATTTGACAAATGATCATATTAAGATAAATCTGAGTATGACAATTTGTATATAACTGTTCACTGGATAGAGAAGATCAACCTTCAAATCATCAAATGTAAACAGATCAATTGTTGTATATAAAATGAGAGACATAAAATATGGACACTATTTAAATACCATCACATCAACCTGTAACAAATTATGATATCTAAAGTAGTCAAAAATTTGATTACAAATTGAATTGAACAAAACTTGAACAAAAATATGATATGTTGAAGCTAAAGTTGTGCAAATATCCACTTTCATTCAAGTCTGATAATCAAAAATCCATAGTTTATGCCCCCAAGCAGCGACTGCCTTTGTTTACAAAATAATACATTTATAAAGGCCACATGATCAAAACATTCCTTGTGGAAATTATCAAAGTTGTTCCAAAAATCGTGGGGAATACAATCTCCCAAATTCCCATTTTTATGTAAAACTAACAGCCTAATCTAAAACCATGTAAAGAAATAGCATATTCAGAGATGCTACTATCGATCTAATTTCCTTTAGAATTCGTATGTTCCTGAAAATGCACAAGAATACATGATATTAGATTGCATGTTAATTGTAAAATCAACAAATTCGAATTTTGATAACTAGCTACAGAATCTCACGATTCTGTAGCTAGTTATTATTTACAAACATAATCGTGTATTATCAATTCAATCATAACAGAATTAGATGCAATTTGATCAAATAAATCTTATATGATAATTCAAAACAAAAAAAAATCATCCTAAAATTACTTTTGAAAAAACCATACCTCGGATTCAGGGATTGTAATCAAGTTATTTTTCAATTGACAATGGCAATAGCCGCCTCTACATTTTTAAAGACAACAGAGCCTGTGGTCTTCTTCCTTTTATCATTAGCTTGCAATCTTTCATTCTCTTTAGTTAGCACATTCACTCGGTCCTCCAAGGACTTGATCCGAGATTGGAGCAAAGGGACATTTGTATAATATCGGTCAAGCCACGACTTGCATTCGTTGCACTGTGGTTGAACAGGCTGTGTATTCACAGGTGAGGAACTTCTTAATTTACCAGCAGTTCCACTGTCAAGTTTGATCCCAAGGAAGTTGGGGTCGTCTTTAAGACATGGTGGGAGGTTCGTCACATAGTCATAGGGCTTAACTGAGCAAAGTCCTTGTGAGTATGGATACTCCTCAGTTAGAAACCGTTCGATTTCGGAATCAGAATCTTCACTTAACAGAATTGGTTTTTGGTCTGTGTTCTCTTTAGGTTTATTACGAGCACACCATGAGACCCAGCGCATGGCCTTTTTACCTTTGTAATTTATATCGTTGTTACCCTTACCCTTTTTCCTTGCAAACCTTTTAACAGGCTTACCGCCATCTTTTGGACATGAATCAGGCAGGGTGTCGGGTTGGGTAGTGTTCGGGTAGGTCGAGGGTTCAAAAGAGGGAAAGAGTGTAGGAGGGGGAACAACAGGCCCGAAAAGGGTTTCTGTAACAACAATTTTGTCAACTTGCCCAATTTCAAGACTGGCAAAACCATTCCTCAACAAGAAAGCGTCCCAACAATCACCATTCAACTTCAACTAATGAATCACAATAATTTTAATTAAACAGTGGTGGAAGAGGCTAGAGTCGGATTTCTCCCTCTTGAAACGTTTAGCCATTTTATATAAACTCCGAAGGAGGAAATGTGGCATATTTAAGGGAAAATCTATGAAATTCATGAGCAGTCGTAGGTGGTATAGGAAATCTAGACCGTATCTACCCTCGCATGTAACAAACTTCTTGATAATAGCCAACAAATCGTGCCATCTAGTCTTAAGAGCTGTAATGGGCATACCTTTGTCGCAACTATTGATCTTCCTTAAAGAAAACAACAGTGGTCAGGGTACTTCGTCAACCTTTGAATTTTTAAACCATCTTTGTCCCTCGGCTGGCAGACCAATGGCTGAGCTAATGAAACTCTCGTTCAACTCGAGTTGGATGTCCCCAACTTTGGCTCTGCACCCATTGAATGTTAGTGCGAATTGTTGATCTACTACCAGGTTAAAACCCTCGAACTTCTCAATAAAAACCCGCCAACCATTCCTCTCTAGGTCCTCTCGGGCGTTATCAAACAACAACAAAGTTTGGACACCATTGGGTTTGATTCGCACTATAGGAGCCATAGCTAATAGCACAAAATCAACAAGGTAATCGGCGAGAGGGTTTGACAGGGTAGACACAGAATCATTTTCCCAAAGCTTCCCCAACACAAAGCAAAGGCAACCCGAAATGCAAGACAGAGCATTAATGCTTATGCATGCGAGGATGGTGGAGTAAATTGGAACCATGCAAGAATATCATGTCGGGCTGTACAATCAATGGCGCCTTGGTACATTCAAATCACAACAGTGTATATCCAAAATAATTTTAATCAACATGTCAAATGAATTATCACATAACCACGATTTGACCCAAAAATCAATATGTTCAATCAAACCATTGCGTCGATGATTTTGTAAATCAACACCATATTAACAACAATCAAAAGCATAATGTTTGGTGTTTTGATAAATATGTAATCAAGGTGTGTTTGAGACCAAGGAGTGGTAACCAAGTTCAAGAAGGTTCATGATAAATCAAATGATCATTAATCCTTTGATGTAATCAACATGAATTCTAACTATGGGTTTTCACGCTTGCAGTCATGAAAACGAAAATGAAAAGCAGGCATGCAAAAAGCGAAGAATGATGAGATCATTTTAACAGTTGCGACGATTAATGAAGGTTTAAAAACCTTGTGTAGGCAGCTTGTAGAAAATATAGAGATTAATATGGCTGCCAACAATGGCGACACACTGTTAGAAGCAGTTATCTCTGCCAAACAAACAAGTCCAGATTAGGATAATGAGAAAAACTCCAACTCGAAAACAACCAGAAAACTGTTTGAACATCATTATCAATCATAAAAAATTCCATTTTCAGATTGCTTGTTATTTTAAAAGATGAAAACTGATGACAATCTTAACAAAAGTGAGTCACGATATTAAGGTTAAAATCTCCAATACTGTTGACAGAGCCACTACTGCCATCAGGCATCCATAGCCTCGACAGGGGTGCCATTTAACCCACTCCAATATTTGTATCCTGCCAAGAAGTTCCAGATGAGAATGAAGGACATTTAAGTTCAAAGATTCCATATCTATGAATTTTCATGTACCCGAC
The DNA here is from genome assembly GCA_009831015.1 of Picea engelmannii. Classification (NCBI taxonomy): domain Eukaryota; kingdom Viridiplantae; phylum Streptophyta; class Pinopsida; order Pinales; family Pinaceae; genus Picea; species Picea engelmannii. Next base: position 148,350 of record ML782116.1, on the reverse strand, counting down.
ATTACTTCGCTGTCGGCGGGCCTGTTCAGTACCCTAGCGAAGTTATCTTGGCGTCATGCATGCATTTACCCGCTACCAACAGACCTGTTCAGTATCCCGGTGGGTTTACAAGCACTTCCCATAGCTCTCTGAAGATTTATTTAGTTTTAAAGATATTTAATCAAGCAGGGTGATGCTGAAAATCCTGATGTTTTGGACATATTTTAATAAATTACAGACCTTGAGCGAATTTTTAACTGTCCTTCATTAAGATCTAGAGATGGTTTATTGATAAACCGACCTTCGAAGGTGGGGAGACATCTCTGAGTTGTTCTCTTAAGGAACAGGGACAACGTAAGAAGATTTTTTTATGGATAATCATGAAAAGCTTCAGTTACAGATTGAAATGAAGAAACACTTTTCAAACAACAAGCTTTCTTTAACATGGCTGTAAACTTCAGAAAAATATCATAATTGATGTTTTAACAATCTTCAGTAGTTATTTCAGAGGAGCAATTTTTTTGTTGTCTTTGTCTAAAACGGTTCATGGTGCAGGCATGTGTGTTTCAAAAGAAAGACTGATAAGCATAAATGGAAACAAAATACACCAGCAAAGAAGGATTTGAAAGCAAAGAAATCCAAACAAAAAAAAATATGTACAGCAGGTGCATCTGAAAACATCATGCAAAAAATCCCTTGGGAGACTGAAAGAAAGTAGAAAAATCATGTTTGATGTGAAAGCAGTGCTACTCGTGGTACCTTGGGTCAGGGTTGATTCAGATTTATTTATCTCTTTACTTTCCATTTAATATTTTCATGACGATACTGCGTTTTTTTTAAAGTAAATATTGAACTAAAAGCAAAGAGAAAAAGATCAAGCGGACTTCCCTGATAACAATTGTATTATGGTTTTCGTGGTGCACCCACTTGTGTTCATGACTGCATTATTACAAAGAGAAATAGTGAGAAATAAAACTGCAAGAAAACCTATTCCTAAACCTACCCTAACTATTAAACCAATCAGGATACTACATGAAGTCATGCTTCCAATGTAGCCATCGGAGTAACTCCAATCCTGCAAYGGAAACAAAATCAAACATTATTAATAAGAATGGTAATATATCAAAAAATGACAGAAACATATCACACTTACCTTCATAATCATCATCTAAAAACAAAGTAAGCATGATCTTACCATTCCCTTGAATATTCTTGATGTATGAATCCTCCAGCCATTGTGCAATCTTGTCGTGATAAGGGTCATAATGGCATGGGCGAGTGTAAGTAGGTTTGAAAAACTTGTCAAGATTACGAGGAAATGAAATAACCATTAGCCAAGGCTGAAATGCCCCATCCTCCTGACAATTCTCTAAGTGTTCATTAATTTCTTCACATGGAGGATCTAAAAGAAATATGTCACACCTACTTCCAAGATACTTAGGTAAAAATAAAGCAAGCACAACTTTGCCTTTATTATGAAATTTATTTATATATGAATATTCAAGCCATCCTTAGATCATGTCACAAAAATGAGGATGCAAACCATGACTTTGATGAAATGAATATATCAATGGGAAACTCATCATAGGAGGATTCGTGCAATCAATTAGATCATTGGTTTGAATGTTTCCTTTGATGAGATTGATCATTTCAAAATGTGAAGCATAAACATTAAGATTCGAGATAATCAAAGAACAAATATGCAACTTAGAATGTTTGATCTTCATAAGATATAATGCATTGTCTTTTTCAACAATAAACTGTGTAAACTCATCTCGCAACATGTCCTTTTCCCATGTGAGTGATGAAAGTGAACAAGCGTCAAATCTGATTTTATCAATATTATGCTTGGAATTAATTTCACCAAAATTTAGAATATTGAAAAGATATGATTGTGGCGGAAAAGAGTAGGATGTTGTAAGTAAGGTGTCAAGTCCAACAGAGTCTAGGAAGAGATTAGGATATAAAGAATAAAAGGAATCAGACATAAGCACATGAAAAGAATCTCTTGAATTAACAATGGTATTCTCAAGAGATTTCTCTTCACCTTCTTTAAAGCCCTTACTCTGTTTTGGTGATGAATACCTCAACATGATATGATCATCTGGATTTTCCTTTTGTGTGATAGATAATTCAAAATTTATGTGACAAACATCTAGTCTTTCCTGTGAACAAAGTGCATTTTGAGGATGAAGGTTTAAGATTTCTTCTTCTAGTCGCATATCTTCTTCTCTAATCAGTTTCATAGGAGTACTAGAACATTCAAGATGATTTTCGTCGCTTAAGTGTTCTTCAATGACTGATTTTAAATGTTGATTAGAGAATGAGTTACAAGAATGAGGATATTCACCTTGAGCCAGAAACGAATCTTCTTCCATACTGGTCATAGACTGAAAATACAATGATTCAAAGGAAAAACCAATTTGGTTGTCATTAAAAACCTGGTCAATAGATTCTACCTTCCTAGCTTGTTCAACATTGTCGGAAGGATTCTTCTCATCTTGCGAAGAAGATTGTTCTTGCAATTGAGTGATAGGATTTGCAATTGGTTCTTCATTCGTGATTGAATATGACTGGATGGAAGCATCATAGAAGAGATTTAATGCAAATGACATGTCATCGAGATTAAATTTACAGAGGATATGATAGGCTCTTGTCAAAAAGTCTTATGAAGATGAATCGTCATTGATTAGCGAAGTATGAAATTCTTCACATAATTGATCGAAATCATAAATTTCAAAAGAATCCAGAAACTCATCTATAAATTGAAACCAATCAAAAATGTGACATGTTGGAAAGGATTCAAACCAATGTTTAATCCGACCTCTAAAAGTAAAAGCGAAAAGTCTGCATAAAAATCTTAAATCTGAGATGTCATGTTTGATGCATTTGCACCAAAACTTGTTAAGGTGGTCTTTAGAAGATATATTGCCTCCACCATCAAAGGTGAGCTTGGAAAAGCGAGAGACTATCTCGTTGGGAACATTGGGTAATAAGAAGTTGAAAGCATGTTCCAACACAGTGATTTGGGGAGCCATGGGGAAATTGAATACATTTAAAAATAAAGGCTCCCACAAGGCCAACTTGTCAGTCGGCCCTCCTTCTAGCGCCATTTGTTGACGGGAGAAATTGACCGCTCGCCAACTGGAGGAGTGAATCCGGTCCAGGGTTGTCTAAATAACCCAAGCCGTTTGGATTAATCCACTCCGACGGGTTTAGCGGCTCCGTTGGCCGATCTAAGTCCTAGGAAAGTGAAAAAACAAAACTAAAGAAACTAACTAAGTGAAAAACAGCTGCTGCAAACTATATACAAATCTAATATCTATTCACAGTTTGCTAACTAACAAAATAATAGTTCTACTTATTAAATATACAGTGCATCGATATATTTCTATTTCTATTATATGTACAGTATTCACAAAATGCAAATTTTTTATCGAAAACCTGTGAAAATCATATATGAATTGGCAGCAAAGCTATTGTTCAGTATTTTTTATTTTTTATAACTTTTATCAACAGGAAATGAAATGGAAACTATCTAGCTGAGAAATAAGAATAGCAATCTGTATTGTGTATCTAAACTACAACAAATTCTTATATTAATTAACTAATAGAATGCTACTAGCAAACTAACCTGTAATCGCATATCCATGTGTGTCATGTGTGTAGCATTTACGTTTGTTGTTTGATGAGACCAACCCACACTAAATTTTCCCAATGCTTCTCGTAAACGCGAAGCAGTAACGCTTTGAATGCTAATGACAAAACAAATAAGATATGTAGCAACAACAATTTATCATTTGACAAACGATCATATTAAGATAAATCTGAGTATGACAATTTGTATATAACTGTTCATTGGATAGAGAAGATCAACCTTCAAATCATCAAATGTAAACAGATCAATTGTTGTATATAAAATGAGAGACATAAAATATGGACACTATTTAAATCCCATCACATCAACTCGTAACAAAATATGATATCTAAAGTAGTCAAAAATTTGATTACAAATTGAATTGAACAAAACTTGAACAAAAATATGATATGTTGAAGCTAAAGATGTGAAAATATCCACTTTCATTCAAGTCTGATAATAAAAAATGCATAGTTTCTGCCCCCAAGTAGCGATTGCCTTTGTTTACAAAATAATACATTTATAAAGGCCACAGGATCAAAACATTCCTTCTGGAAATTATCAAAGTTGTTCCAAAAATCGTGGGGAATACAATCTCCCAAATTCCCATTTCTATGTAAAACTAACAGCCTAATCTAAAACCATGTAAAGAAATAGCATATTCAGAGATGCTACTATCGATCCAATTTCCTTTAGAATTCGTATGTTCCTGAAAATGCACAAGAATACATGATATTAGATTGCATGTTAATTGTAAAATCAACAAATTCAAATTTTGATAACTAGCTACAGAATCTCACGATTTTGTAGCTAGTTATTATTTACAAACATAATCATGTATTATCAATTCAATCATAACATAATTAGATGCAATTTGATCAAACAAATCTTATATGCTAATTCAAAACGAAACAAAGTCATCCTAAAATTACTTTTCAAAAAACCATACCTCGGATTCAGGGATTGTAATCAAGCTATTTTTGAATTGACAATGGCAGTAGCCACCTCTACATTTTTAAAGAAAACAGAGCCTGTGGTCTTCTTCCTTTTATCATTAGCTTGAAATCTTTCATTCTCTTTAGTTATCACATTCACTCGGTCGTCCAAGGACTTGATCCGAGATTGGAGCAAAGGGACGTTTGTATAATATCGGTCGAGCCACGACTTGCATTCGTTGCACTGTGGTTGAACAGGCTGTGTATTCACAGGTGAGGAACTTCTTAACTTACCAGTAGTTCCACTGTCGAGTTTGATCCCAGGGAAGTTGGGGTCATCTTTAAGACATGGTGGGAGGTTCATCACATAGTCATAGGGCTTAACTGAGCAAATTCCGTGTGAGTATGGATACTCCTCGGTTAGAAACCTTTTCGATTTCGGAATCGAAATCTTCACTTAACAGAATTGGCTTTTGGTCTGTGTTTTCTTTAGGTTTATTACGAGCACACCGTGAGACCGAGCACACAGCCTTTTTACCTTTGTAATTTATATCATTGTTACCCTTACCCTTTTTCCTTGCAGACTTTTTAATAGGCTTACCGCCATCTTTTGGACATGAATCAGGCAGGGTGTCGGGTTGGGTAGTGTTCGGGTAGGTCGAGGGTTCAACAGAGGGCAAGAGTGTAGGAGGGGGAACGACAGGCCCGACAGGGGTTCCTGTAACAACAATTTTGTCAACTTGCCCAATTTCAGGACTGGCAAAACCATTCCTCAACAAGAAAGCGTCCCAACAATCGCCATTCAACTTCAATTGATGAATCACAATAATTTTAATTAAACAGTGGTGGAAGAGGCTGGAGTCAGATTTCTCTCTCTTGAAACATTTAGCCATTTTATATAAACTCCGAAGGAGGAAATGTGGCATATTTAAGGGAAAATCTATGAAATTCATGAGCAGCCGTAGGTGGTATAGGAAAACTAGACCGTATCTACCCTCGCATGTAACAAACTGCTTGATAATAGCCAACAAATCATGCCATCTAGACTTAAGAGTTGTAATGGGCATACCTTTTTTGCAACTGTTGATCTTCCTTGAAGTAAACAATAGTGGCCAGGTTACTTCATCAACCTTTGAATTTTTAAACCATCTTTGTCCCTCGGCTGGCAGACCAGTGGCTAAGCTAATGAAACTCTCGTTCAACTCGAGTTGGATGTCCCCAATTTTGGCTTTGCACCCATCAAATGTTAGTGTGAATTTTTGAGCAACTGCCAGGTTAAAACCCTCGAACTTCTCAATAAAAACCCACCAACCATTCCTCTCTAGGTCCTCTCAGGCGTTATCAAACAACAGCAAAGTTTGGACACCATTGGGTTCGATTCGCACTACAAGAGACATAGCTAATAGCACAAAATCAACAGGGTAATCAGCGAGAAGGTTTGACAGGGTAGACACAGAACCATTTTCCCGAAGCTTCCCCGACACAAAGCAAAGGCAACCCGAAATGCAAGACAGAGCGTTAATGCTTATGTGTGCGAGGATGGTGGAGTAAATTGGAACCATGCAAGAATATAATGTTGGGTTGTACAATCAATGGCGCCTTGGTACATTCAAATCACAACAGTGTATATCCAAAATAATTTTAATCAACATGTCAAATGAATTATCACATAACCACGATTTGACCCAAAAATCAATATGTTCAATCAAACCATTGCGTCGATGATTTTGTAAATCAACACCATATTAACAACAATCAAAAGCATAATGTTTGGTGTTTTGATAAATATGTAATCAAGGTTTGTTTGAGACCAAGGAGTGGTAACCAGGTTCAAGTAGGTTCATGATAAACCAAATGATCATTAATCCTTTGATGTAATCAACATGAATTCTAACTGTGGGTTTTCACGCTTGCAGTCGTGAAAATGAAAACGAAAAGCAGGCATGCAAAAAGTGAAGAATGATGAGATCATTTAAATAGTTGCAACGATTAATGAAGGTTGAAAAACCTTGTGTAGGCAGCTTGTAGAAAAGATAGAGATTAATATAGCTGCCAACAGCTAGCCAAGGCTCCATTACTCTCAGTGCACCTTTCCTAAGATTTATGTTATGTAGATGGCTCAGATCCATGAACCAAACTTTACTCAGCTCGTGCGCATTTGCCTCTTTCAGCATTCTTGGCACCATGATCTCCACCAGGTGCATTCACAGTTGTTCTCTCCCACGGTCGATACCTCCTATGATTTTCACTCCTCCCAGCTACTCCTACGCTATCTGTGCTTCATTTAGGAACTTTCAAATCCCCTCAGTGTCTCACACATGTCAAGACAAAGGGGTAAATCCAAGCACGGCTCGTCCTGGAAGCCCAATTAGTCATGCGTGGTTCTCCGAACCTAGCCTCCATCATCTCCCAACTCATCACCTTCTTCACCTTCCTTTCCCTCTTCTCAGTCACAATCTAGTCAAAGCCTTAGAAACCTCCCGCCACTTTCCTCACCTTTTGCAAGCTGGCTGGAGTGGTTCGCCATATTAGGAAATTCCCTAGGTTTCAACCCAAGACCCTTATCCGAGTTGGCTTCCACCTCACTGCCACTTCCTACAGTCCCACCCAACTTGCTGGCGAGTGCACCATTATAGCCGGGGACCACATCCAACCAAACTTACCATGGACTACAAACATATATCCTTGGACCTCAACCAGAGCCTCACTACTTCGCAGACTCAGTACTAGGCTCACAATTGCAAGATATCCTTGTAATTCTTCAAGGTCTGGTCTTTGAATTACAGCAAGGCCTGGATGACCTATAGTTTTGGATGGAGATCCTGGACGAGAATACATCAACTCTCTTGAAATTTCTCTCAAATCTGTAGGGAGAATTCCACTCAACAGTGGGAGACGACCATGCCACAGGGGGTGGAGATGAAGATGACACAGGGGCTAGAGGCGAAGATGACACAGGGGTGGGACGTGACGATGACACATGTTCTTCCATGCACAAGCCCATGGAGGAGGGAGGGACATTGGTTGAGGAGGAAGCAGCACTAACCGTAGACCCAATGACCAACGCCACTTCCCTCGATGCATGGCCATGCTACAAGCCCAACACGTGACTTGCACGGGTGTCTTGATGTTTTCTTAACAGGGTTTCTGAATTTCCTTTTGCCTCATAGGGTCTTTGGTCATATTCTGTATGTAGCTTTTATGTCAGGGTTAGTTGACAGGCTGATTTGGACTCCCACAGGGGTCTGGAAATTTTATGTTTAAGTCTATGTAAATTTTAATACTGGCACCTTAAGACAATGGGATTTATTTTGACTGACTGACTAAACTGGTTTCCCTCTGGGGTAGTTTAGTTATTATAGTCTGGGATACTGTAATTTCTTCTTTTTGAAGGATTTCTATACAAATCTTACTTACAAAAAAAAAAAAAAAAAGTGGCATTAGAGGAATAATTTAAACTATGTGTGAATGAAGGTTTAGAATCATTCCGCCCAGAAGACATGTAGAGAAACTTGTAGCAAATCCAACCATGGAACAGGAAATGAGGCAACTCCATGTGATATTGGATTCCATGGAGACAGTGTAGAGAAGAGAACATGATGCTTCTTACATTAGCAAAGTTGAGAGTGAATAAATGGAAGTAGAAGGAGCTGCATAAGGAGACGCTGCAGAGGAACGCTTGTTGAAAGAGGTTGTAAAAATGGGAGCCAGAGAAAAAATGGAATTCTTGATGTATGAAGGAAAATTGGATGTTGAGGAGCTCCTGAATTAGATAAGGGAATTAGACAAGTACTTATATTATGAGGAAATCAAGTATGAAAATAAGGTGAAGCATGTTGTTACCAGACTGAAGGGACATGCAACGCTATGGTGGGATGAATTGCAAGTCGATAGAAGGAACAAAGGTAAGCAAAAAATGAAAAAATTGGGATAGGATGGTAGCTAAATAAAAAGACAAGTTCATACCCAAGGACTATCATATCAATCTATTCAGGATATTGAAGAACTTGAGATAGAAGGGCTTGTCAGTGAAATAATAAACTGAATAATTTTACAGGATGAACATCATATCAAGAAATAGGGGCAGTGATGAAAAAAATGTTTCCAGGTATATTAATGGCCCGAGATATGAAATTCTGGAGGAAATCAGTATGATGAAAATGATAATGGTGGAATATGCTTATTAGGTAGCAATGAAACTAGAGGAGAAGCGGCCAGAAAACAAAGTGAACGAAATAGAGGAAAGAACCCAAGCAGAGGCAAGTGAACTGACCGAGAGAAGTTCTAGAAAACTGTTGGCAGGTACACATAATTTTTTGATATTTAACACTTTCGAAAGAGATTACACTTTCTGTAGTTGCCATCACCTCTAATTTGTAAACATTTTTCTGAGTTTCGAAATGATTAATTAAAGCTTACCTTATTAATATTTATTGTTTGCATTTTTGTTTGTTTTGTTTTTAATTCATGACTGTAAGCATGGATTAAACATAAAACTTGGTTTGGTTTAATAATTTTGTGCCGTAGCAATATATTTTTAAAATCCACCCATATGTAATTAAAATTCAAATCTTATCAAATGTTTGATTAATCCATTATTGAATTTTTGTTTTAATGTTGTTGTTATGAATTCAATGGTTTGTACTCTGCATAGGGTTTTGTACTCTGTAGGTTTTGGCACTCATCATGAGAGATGGTAAGGAATTAAATGAACCCTCTGGTATTCATTCTCACTATTTCTCCTATCCGATTTATAATAACCCCCAGGCTCTGCTATTTTCGTGCTTCCACTCTCCGTTCAGACCTGTTTTTATTGCTAGCACGTTGGGAATCTAAAGTTGTTCTAAGTGATTTTTGTTGCATCCTTGTTATAGTGGTCATGGCACCCATTGTTCACATAGAGCCAAATAGATTCCACGCCTTACTATCCCATGAAAATGCTATTGATGACTTAAAGGATCATGGCTGGAATATTTTCCTCAAGAAGTTTGAGGGTTATAATCTCCAGGCTGCAGAAGCATTCACACAAACCTTTGATGGTTTCAGAGCTAATATTGGAGACATACAATTAGAATTGATAAAGGATTTCATGATCAAGGAAATAGGGCTCCCATAAAAGGGAGAGATGTGGTTTGAAAATGCCAGAATAGAAGAGGTCCCATGGATTTTGTTTATGACCTCCAGTAAAACCACTTGTTGTATAAAAGGTATTCATGTCGCTCTGTTAAAACCTAGATGGCATAGTTTACTATTAATCTGAAGCAATTTGTTATGTTCAAAGGTCGATACGGTCTAGTTTTTCTATACCATATCCATTTTCTTATGAATTTCATAGGTTTCGAGTTATATATTCCCTTTTACCTACTGATGAGTCTCTACAAGATGTCCAAGCATTACAAATGACAGGGTATCAATTCAATCTTGTTCCACCATGGACTTGTTAAAATTTTGTTGGTGTATCATCTGTCGAACATAAGTGACAGTTGGGAGACCTTTTTGATGAGAAATGGCTTCACCCAGGCTGACCCTACAACCAACATTCTTTTAAATTCAAACCCTAACTCAGACAAGATAGTGGTTGAAAGGCAGTTCATTAATTCAATTAATGAACCAAAGTTTATTGATAAAATCCCTCTAGATAAAGGATCACCATGTAGGTTTTCACCTGCAAGATCTTCAGAACAAGTGACTGTCGAATTGAATTAAAATGATCCTCATGTGCCTGTGAATGATGTTAGTTTGAACGTTAATGTTAAATCTGATTTTAAGAAACTCTATACAGGAAGGAAACAACAGTGCACAGATTTGGGTTTCAAGAATAAGAAGGTCGGTCGCCTAATCTCTAGAAAACTAAGGGACATAAAGGATACTCATCTGATCTTGATCGATATGATAAAGATCAATGAGGGTTCATATCATGAGGCGGAGGATTTATTAGCTCGAGAAGATCCAGAAGGTTAGTGTTCCAGGAGAGATATCACCCATGTCGAACCATATGATTTCGTGACCAATTTACCTCCATGTCTCAAAGGTAAAGATGGATTTTCGGGTATTGGGCACAATCTAAAACAAACATAAGGTAAGACTAAAACACCCTTGGTCAACTATGTCTTGCGTCGATCTTCCATGCCCCCTGTACACTATGATAGTTGTCTCGATTGGGTAGAGTGCTACTATACTGATGTTCCTCTCTTATAGGCCCGAATTAGAATCTTGAATGCTCAGAACAATCTGTTGAAGCAAGAGCACCTTGATCTCAAGGCACATACAGAGAGGAAGAATAAACAAATCAAGAAATCTGGAAATATATTCATTAATAATATGACCAGTGTCAAAGAAATTATAAACTCTGAACTGTTTGATCCCTCATTGGCTAATTTTTAATGGCAAAACAATTTTATTTTCATTTCATTCATTTTTATTATCTAAGTCGAAATAAGTAGATTTGAATTTTGATTTCATTTACTAAAATTAAGACTGGCTATAGAACCTATGATTATTTAGCCAAGTCCCTTTTTAATAATAATTAGTTATTAGTAATTGCTTTTCTAATTTATCAAATTGGTTTTGCTATTCTCAGGAAATGGCAGATTGTGTTGTTGATTGCTTGGAGAAAATACTTTCAATTATACGCTTAAATAATCAGTACTTTCTCTGTCTTTATGTTTTATAAAACTTTGATTTAATTTTGAACAAACCAACTCTTGTATGAGTTGTTTCCAATTCACTATTTTTTTAATACTACTTGATTTTGGGAGATTCAACTCAATCTTGTGTGGTATGAGTATTTGGATCCTGAATTTCTTTAAATATTGTTCACTCTTGTGGTGAAGGACATATTTTTTTCGAACACATTATGGACATGGAATTCCCAAGAATGTATGGACAAGTTGTTCACATCTCGGCTTTAGACTAGCGTGACACTGTTCCATTACGTTTTTCCTTTTATATTATGGAATATTAATATGTTAAAAAGCTTTAGTCTTATTAGCATATAATGTTTCATTTTGTTCAGCACTTTAAATTCTGTCTATAATTTGTTGTTCATATATTGTATCTGTGATCGTTATTTCATTTTAATATCATTGATTTAGGCTTGATGTTAAATTGATGTGTTATATGAATGCTTCATGTTAAATTTCTTTTACTATAAGCATTCATCATTACAGGGTCACTGGATCTATATGTTTATTTCTTTGCTCTTATATCATTGCTCCAAAAATACCTTGAGTTTATTCTGGGAATGTTAGCACAAGCCTGTTACAGGTTTCTCTCACGGGCAAGATAGCTGGAAGTTTGAATTGCGTAGGGATATAGACACATTATGTGACTAGTCTCAAGTTAGTTTTATTCCTATTCTATTTTTGTTATTAGCTGATTTATTAATGAAATAAGACAGTTTAAATTGGTTGTGACTATTATTCTGTTCTTGTTTCAGATTATGTTTTATTAGTATCTTTTTGAGTTCTTAGATTTTGGACTATTGAACAGAAAATACAAAAATATCTTCTTTCTTTATCTACTTCATTAACAATTGCAAAAACATTGATTTCACAAGACATCCACCAAAACTTGCAATTTGTAAATACCTTGTTCATATTTATGTTTCTATTTTAACACTTGTAAATAATTAAATTCATGTACATAGTATCATAGTTATAACTTTAGGATAGTTTATTTCTTTTCTTTTCTTTTCTTTGTTTTAGGACCCTAGTTGACTAACAGAGCCATTAAGACAGGATAGATCATACCAAACATCTTGGGTTAATTAGACAACCCTGATCTAGATCTATCCTTCCAGTTGACGATGTGTCACTTACACCCATCAACAAATGGCGCTAGAAGGAGGGACCAAATTTAATTGATGGCACATGGAGGTCGCAAGACTCCTCCCCCACACACTCACTCCCCTTTCGTAATGCATATTCACACAGACAATAATGTTACACTTGAAACAACAACTACCTCAAATGATAACTCTGATATTCTCGTTGAACCAGTGACACTAGTTCCTCAAAGGGTCGACATCCAAGAAATTGTTCGTTAGTCACTCATAAGAACGCATAGTGCCTTAGACCGTATCAGAAAGCCTAGTAGGCCACTTAATCAACCCCTTGATTTCTCGGACATCTGAGAACAACTTCAAGGCACTAGCCTACCCCAAAACCTGTTAGGTGAAAATACTATCAATCCTACTAAAACACCTATCCTCAGAGCCGGAGGATCATGTATTCCACCTTCCCCACCTAACTCATCTCCATCCTCTTCAGGAGGAGAGTCTTCAGACGAAGGCATTTCTTCATCAAAACCATCTTAGCCTTTGACACCACCAATGTTACACATGATTTTGGTCACTATGGTGATGTCTCTACAAGTGATGTATCCAGGCTCCCACAAGAACATTTTGCCTGAGAAAAGTGACTGATGTCTTCTTCCAAAAAACACATTTTTAACATGAGTTCGCAGGCTGACTATATTACAGGGTGCGAAAATCCTTCATTATCGCAGGCAACTCAAACTTAGGGTGCAAATTGTTCGCAAACTACTCTATAGGTAGGGTGCGAACCTGTTTCAAAGCTTGGAAAAGAGAAGAGGTCACGAAGGTTCTAGAAGGGAATCTTCTAGAAAATGAGTTGGCATTTGCATGGTTGGAATCCTACTGACTTCTCAGATTTAGTCGGATCATCCTCATCCATTTAACCACCTCTCCTTCTCCTATATATTGAAAGTTTTCTCATGGAAAAGGTTAAGAAAGATTGAAGGAAGAATTGGTGAAATAATTGTGTGAAGAACTCTGCTTGGATAGAAGCTTGAAGACTCTATTTGGTATATCAAGTTGTATTGGATCTTCTTCATGAAAGTGTAGAGAAAGTGTGTGTGTTGGAACCAAGGGTCATTGAAAGGAAGCTTGTGACATCAAGGCGATCCAGTTGTATCTTCTACTTTCATTTAATATAATACAGCAGCATGTCCCCTTCCCATAAAATCACTCTTGCTTTATTGCATAACTCCTTGATCATATGCATAGGTTGACATTGAATGTACTTTGTTGTCTTCACTTTGGTTGGTTTGTGTTGTCTTGGACTTGATTTCACAAGAGCATCGGAGTGAAGTGGGAACAATAGAGACCTAAGGAATCGATATAGAGGTATGTCACGCATTCCTTCTTATTAGTAGATTCAATGAATACAACTTAGGGAAAGAGTTGTGTCCTGTCCTGTTTTGTTCTAGATCCAGGTGGATCTAGGGAGATCTGTTAGTGTCTGCACCTACCGATTTATCCGATAACAAAATTGGTGACTCCACTAGGGATACAACCCATTTTGGTGGTTTTTTCTTGGCCTTTTTCTCTTGACCTGCGCTTTTTCATTCCCAATCAATCTTTGAGTCTTGAGGAGACCCTCACAAACCCCCTGGATCCAGAAGTTCCCTCAAAAGTCCTGTCATTTTTCTAAAATTTGCTTGATTACAAACCTTCTCGCACTGCACCTTTCTGTAGCCTGCGAGAATAACTGAGGTTTGCACCCTAGTATTCAGTTCAGTGCAAACTTCTCGCAACCTGCCTGTGTCTAGCCTATGAGAATCCTTGATTCTTGCACTGTACCTCACTGATAGAATGCGAACTCACTTGTAAAAATTTTGGATTAAGTCTCTTGTATCTTCAGATGCCCAAATTGGTTGGTGTGTCTAGAAATAACTTCTCTGGCCAGTGATTGAATGTTTCTTGACTTCAAATCTCGCGAATGATTAGTTTTCGGAAATCGAAAGCTCTTCTGATAATTTTTTCTCAATTTTTCCCTCTTGACCTTTTCTTAACAAGGGTATAATCTCCGATTCTGAAATCTGAGTCCTTGTTTGGTCGGGAGCCTTTGATTGGATTAAAAGTTGATATTAATAGTCCTTTTCAATTGCTTATTACTTGGAAAATTGTTACCCATGTGCATTTGAAGAGACAGGTCTTGTCAGTTTGTTATTTTTTTCTTCATTGAAAGATCGATTTGGGTATTTGTTGCGTATTTCTTTTTCATTGGTTGCTTACTTTTTCTTAGTTCCATCATTGTTGCTTGGTTTCTAATAAAAAATTGAAAGACATTTTCTTTTTTTTAAGCAACCTTTTATTAGAAAAATATTGGCATTCAAGTATTGAAAGAAAACGAATAGGGAATTTTCATTGTTCATGATTGTTCGATATTACATTTCAGAGAAGATCATACATTGTAGTTCACATTGTTCCAAAAAACTCCTCTTTCCCTCCTGTAAATAGGATTCATTGAACAAAATTTGTATCATTCATCCCTATTTACGCATTGTTGGGTCAATGTCTCACACAACATTGCTTTCATTTCCGTCTCCATTTTTGCGTAACAACAACCTTTAATAATATTGCACAACTTTAAAATTCAACTAGTATTTTTTTCTAGGGCTCTTTTACACCAACATTAGCTAGGCTAGAGAATTGGAATAGGCAGTGAGACACACTCTCCAAAGCACAAAACACACAATAGTATATTGTGATAAGGAATGTCAAATTCCATTTACAACATTTTGTCATGGGAAGCCCTTCTCACACAAGGGTCAAACCTGAGGTTGCATTGAGATTGACAGAGTTACTCACCCTAGTTTGTTGATATCAGTGTAGAGATTGCATGTATTATGGGGGTCACTTGAAGGTATACCCACAATGATGAGTGGAAGCCTCTCAAGCTGATTTTGGGCTAGATACCTGTTACCCATGATTTTGGTCATCATGATGATGTATGGATGATGGTGTATTCAGGCTCTTCATTAGAACTTTCTCCTGAGAAAAGTTACCTTCATCTCTTTCCAGAAATCACATTTTTGAGGATTGTTCGCAGGCTGCTAGTATATTTACCTGCGAGAATGCATGATTCTCGCAGGCTGCCTTAAGCTAGGGTGCGATAAGTTCACATTGTGTTGAACTGCTAGGGTGCGAACTCTTTATAAAGCAAGGAAAAAGATGAATTCTCGAAGCTTCTAGAAGGATGAGATGGCATTCGAATGGTTATCCTAGTATTGGATTCTCTGATATTTTGTGATCATTCTTATCCAAGTAACCAATTCATTCTCTCCTATATAATTGAGTGAATTCTCATGGAAAAAGTTAGAAGCAAAGAGAAGCAAGATTCATTGGAGAATTAGTGAAAGAATTGTGTGAAGGACTAATGCTACAGCAGCTAGGAGACTCCAACAAGTTCATCCAAAGGAGTTGATCTTCTTCATGCAAGTGAGCAAGTGTGTGTGTCAGAGCCAAGGGCCATCGAAAGGAAGTTTGCAACATCAAGGCTCAGGTTGTAATCTTTACTTTCCATTAATATGATACAGTAATATGTCCCTTTCCCATAAAGCTAATTCCACTTTATTGTATAACTCCTTGATCATATACATAGATTGACTGTTGAATTGATTGTGCTTTCTTCACTTTGGTTGGTTTGTGTTGTCTTGATCTTGGCTTCACAAGAGCACTGGAGCGAAGCAGGAGTAACAAAGATCAAAGGAAGCGATAATAAGGTATGTTCTTTGTTCTTGCTTCCTAGTTAATTCAATAGTTGAAATATAGGGAAAGAATTATGTTCTCTCTTTCTTTGTTCTAGATCCAGGTGGATCTAGGGAGATCGGTTTGTGTCTGCACTTACGTACTTATCCAATAACAAAATTGGTGACTCCACTGGGGAACAATCCCATTTTCTTTGTGGCTTTTGATATTTTTCTGTGGCCATTTGCTCTTGTTTCACTTTTCTCCTTTCCTGTCAATCTCTGAGTCTTCAGGATATCCTGATAGACCCTCTGGGTCCAGAGGTCTTTTCAAATTTTTCTTCATTTTCCAAAATTTTGATTATGTTCAGACATTCTCGCACTGCACTTCATTGCATCCTGCAAGAATTGGTAGGGTTCGCATTCTACCTTTAAGGTTTAGTGCGAGGTTCTCGCACCCTGCTCAAGGGTCACCTACGAGAATCAGTGATTCTCGCACTGTGTAATATTGCCTACCTACGAACTCATTTTTTCAAATTTTTGGATTTGAGTTTTGGCATCTTCAACTGCCCAGATCAGTTTAAGTGTCTCATAAAATATTCTTGGACCATTGATTGATATATTTCTTGTCTTCGTTTTCATGCATGAACAATCTTAGGATTGCAAGGCTCTTCTTGTCACTTTTGTCTTGAATTTTGTTTCTTGACTTTTCTTGGCACAGCCATTCTCTCTGATTTCAGAATCTGAGTGTGTTTGATTAGTTGAGAACCAGTGATTGGTTGAAAGTTGAGTTTTCTGGTCTTTTATCATTTGCCTATTGTTTGAAAGATCATTTTTCTTATGCAATTGAAAAGACTAGTTTGGGTTTCTTTGTTTTAACAAAGTTCATTATTGCTTTTAGTGAAATTTTTGAAACAAAAAGCTTTGATTTCTTGCTTTATATTAGATTGGGGGGGTCGTGAATCGTGCATTGGTGTACAGTACCTTTTTCTCATTTCTTGAGAATCTTGATATTGATGAGTTTAATATATTTTGGGACATCGTGCATGTGGGAATGACAAATGTTTTCTCCTTCTCGTAGCATAGCTTTCATCAAAATGAAAAGATTGCATCTTCATATCTTTGCATAATTTTCAAGTCGGTCAAAACACCATATTGTCCACGCCATCTTCCTTTTGAGTAACAATAGCCATAAAATGAAGCGCTTATAAAAATTGATTAGACATTTTTATCTTTTCTGGTAGCAAACCTACATTAGATTAGTCGTAGGGCTTTGGAACAGGTGTGAAAGATAACTTTCCAAAGTTGCAAACAAACATAGAATCTTGAGTTAGGGAGCGTTTAAATCCACTTATTACATTTTTTCCTGGGAAGCCCTTCTAACACAAGGGTCAATCACGAGGTCGCAATGAGACTGACAAAGTTACTCACCCTGCTTTGTTGGTCTTGGTGTAGAGATTACGTGTATTATGGGGGTCGCTTGAGAGGTATACCCACAATGATGAGTGGAAGATTTTCAAGTTGATTTCGGGCTAGATACCCTACCCTTGCACGTGGATCGGACTGTCGATTGTTTCCCCAGGCATCATTGTAGTAACTGGTAGCCTTAGTGGCCTATATCTTTAGGGTCTTTACACAAGGTGACTGTGGAGGGGCAAGTCTTCATGGTACCTGGAATCAACGCTAGCCAAACTCACTCGGGCTCCTTGGAGGGTATACCCACGATTATGTGTGGGAGCTTGCACCAGGGTGTAAGTCCGTTAAGCAGGTCGTCAATGTAACTTTTCCACCCGCTCTATCTCTGCCCCTTCTTACATTGTTCCCACGACATTGTATTTCATCACCAACTAGTGCGTTCATTGTGAGAAGGTTTTGTTTGCTTGCTTGCTTACTAGATTTTTAGCGTGTGTTGTTTGTTTTCCTTAGAGGACTCTAGATTGGTTTTTTGTTTTTAATGGCGTCATCTCCCAGAATGACCAATGAAGGAACCCCTGCTCCAGGGGAACCTTTTTTTTTTCCTTCCTATGGAAACATCGGTCCTCCTCACATCGCTACTTTGAGCCTTCCAGGTCTCACTATTGGATTTCCAGTGTGGTTGTTTTCCACTCAGGTAATCCTGAATGCAGTTAGTGCTTCAGTCCCAAGCACTCCCCCCCGAGAGAATCAACCTCATGTTGATCCTTCACCTTCTTCACCAGTAAGGTCTTCTTCGCCTTCTTCACTTGCAAGGTCGCCTTTCTTTTCATATTCTTCGTCGAGTGAAAGTTCTGAAGCTAGTAACTCGGTGAATAAGAAGAAGAAGAAAAGGAAGAATAAGAAGAAGAAAATTAAGCAAGGATCCAAACCTCCAACCACTGTCAAACATGTTGGAAAACAACAAGTTACTGTTACTCATGCTGGGAGTGTTGATGATGTCAAGATCACCCAAACAACCCGTAAGCCCAAGTACCCTTGCAGGATTTGTAAGGGTAGCCATCTTCTTAAGGATTTCCCTGGTCTATCCAAGTTTATAGAAGTATGGTCTACACACTCTGACCAACCCATGTCATCAGCCTATGAACAACATACTGGTGACCTCCTGTCAACTAGTCATGATACGGTTGGGAAGAAGAAAAGTAGAGTCAAGTTCCCGTGTATGTTATGCAAAGGGATTCATCTAACTCATCTTTGCCCTCATATGGAAGAAGCCTCGAAATTACTGGAAGACATGATTTTTTCACAGCCTTAACTTCCAGCTGCTTATCGCAAGTTTTCTCTCAACCCACCTATAGTTGATGGAATGATCAATCCAGTTCCCCCATCAATTAGTCTGGTTGATCAAGTGATCAATCTGGTCATGTCTTTGGTTGAACCAGTAGACCAAGTGGTTGATCCGATCCCATCCTCGGTCAACCCCACTCTCCCGTTGGAGAATGTCACCCAAGTGGTCGATCTGATCTCTCCATCGGTCGATCCTACTCTCCCGCTAGAGAGTAAACCCGATACTGCCAACATTTTTCTCGTTGATATAGAATCTTCCGTGTCGAGGGGTATTCCTCCTTCTCCCATGGAACCCCCTCCAAGTAATGATGCCATCCATTTTGATTGGGGTGTGCTAACTAGACCTCGTCTTCCCTCTCATAGTCCTTTCCAGATTACGGTGCAGGTTTGTGGTCAGGACATTCCTCAGACACTGATAGATGAAGGTTCATCTGTTAGTATTTTTTCCTCTATTGCTTGGAAAGCCTTGGGTTATCCTCTGCTTGCGCCAGTTACACAAAATTTGTTAGCTTTTAACAGAAGAACCAGTCAACCTTTAGGGACCCTTCCTCAGTTTCCTATAACTTTGGAAGGGAAAATTGTCTTTATTGACGTCATGGTAGTCCAAGACCCCTTGGATTTCTCTTTAATCCTTGGGAGAGATTATGTCTATTCCATGCAATCTATTGTGTCTACTCTTTTTCGTGTGATATCTTACCCTCACGATGGACGGGTTGTGACTGTTGATCAACTTTAATTCATTAACCCCGCCTGGATTGCCTCCCTGAATGGTTCTTGTATGCAGACAGTATCGCCCCTACCACAGGTCAATTATGTGGCATTATCGCCCATGGCTTCAACTTCTGATGACTTGGATCTGGTAGTTGACATGGTGATTTCTTCGACAGGGCTATTGGAGCCTGATCTCTTTACTCCTGTTGCGACTCTCGACATGGTGTCCTTCCAGAGTGCGTTTCTTCCTTCCAGTGAAGACCTCTTGGAAGCCATGACCGAGTTTTGTCCCTTGACATGGTGTCATTCCGGAGAATTGTCCTCTTGGAATCCATGATAAAAAACAGAGGTTACGAAGATAGTTTTTTGTGTCTCTGAGGCAACCTCGTTAAAAAATGAAACCGAGATATTTGAGCATAGTTTTTTCATTTCAAGCTCGTTAAAAAATGAAACCACTTACGAGGATAGTTTTTGTGTCTCTGTAGCAACCTTGTTAAAAAATGAAACAGAGGTTATGAGCATAGTTCTTGTTTCTATGTCAAGCTCGTTAAAAAATGAAATAGTTTTCCCCCTCTCTATTTGAGTCAAGTCCTTCGTCTAGTATTTGAAGCTTCATTTCATTCTCCTTTGTAGTTGGATGAAACGAAGATTGGGGGGCATTTTCCTTAGCCTCTAGACTTCATGCTGAAGTTACGCCACTAGTTTCTTAAGCTGGGGGCTTAGTACCAACCATCCATGTGTTATGCATTGGGAAGTCCAAGCATAGTTTTCTATGGTTCAAGCTTGTGTAAAAATGAAACCACTTACCTCAAGCATAGTTTCCTCTGGTTCAAGCTTGTGTAAAAATGAAACCACTTACCTCAAGCATAGTTTCCTCTGGTTCAAGATTGTGTAAAAATGAAACCAGGTTCAAGCATAGTTTTGTTTTGTTTTTAAGCTTGCGTAAAAATGAAAACAATACCGAGCTTAGTCTTTGTTCTTTCTCATGCTCGTAAATACATGAGAATAAGTTACGGAGCTTAGTCTTTGTTCTTTCTCGTGCTCGTAAATAAGCGAGAATGTAACCGAGTATACTTTTATCACTTTTTCGGACTCGTAAAGGTTATACGAAAAAGGAACCCCCTGGAGTTCCCTTTAAGCTCTTTTCAGACTCTCTAAACATGAAAAGATTGCCGAGAGACCTTATTCTTTTCACGCTCGTTAAAGTATTTGAAGAAAATGTCTGTTGAGTGATAGTTTATCTCTTTTTCAGTCTCATTAGACTTCTTTACAAAAAAGAAACTGAGAGAGTTCTCTTTTAAGTGTTTTTCCAGACTCTATAATCATGAAAAACCTTCGAGTTTTCTATCTCTGGACTCGTTAAACAAACATTGACGGGCCCGTGATGGGACCGAACCACTCCTTCTTAGGGTTCCTTAAAAATACTCTGAGGGACTCATCTGAAGTATGAGCTTACATCAACAAGCATATGTTATCCTCCTCAAGATTGTGTAAAAATAAAGAGGTACTCGCCAGAAATGGTGGGGGAAAATTTGGGAAAGGGATATATTTCATCTTCGTATTGATTGGCAGTCAGTGTCGCTCTTGAACATGACACCCCCTATTCATCATTTGAATCCGGTTTGGGAAATCCATTTGTCTCTCATTCGATTTTCTATGAGGTCATTCCCTGTGTCGTCTTTGAGTCAATGCTGCCAAATCATTGGTCGTGTCGTTCATATGTTCAATAGAAGTCCATTTGAAACCTATATTGAGTCGACCATCTGCAGTTATCCATTCTCTCTGTGTTGGCCTTCCCTATGTCTAGTCCAATTCATGTCATACTCTGTTTCTCCTTCAAAATCTGTTACTCATTTCGTGTCATTGATGGGGGATACATCAAGGCCCTCCTGTGACGAGTTTTGTTCCGTCGACTTCAGCTCATTATCCAGAATCAAGACTTAGAAATTATTTGGTACCTTGGAGCTTGCATGGCTCAATGGCAGGTTTCCTCGCTTTCGACAGTGGGTTTACATCATTGACCCTTGATCGAAACATTCCATCGGGTGTTCGACTTCAACTCATTTATTCACACTCGATGGATTGTACTATGGTACCTTGGGGGTCATTGACATCGATGGTGATTTCCCTCGCACTTGTTAACGGTTTCATCATTGAACGGTAATCAAGTGGTTTCTACCATGTTCGAATTCAACACATGTAATCACATGGTTAGATTCATACTTTGGGCGACGAGATTGAAGACCCTGGATATCATCTCTTTTGTCCAGGTTGCGATGGAGTATGTATAATTTGTGACACATAGATCCACTGTGTATGTTCCGTGGCTATGTCGTCTTGATTTTAAATTTCTCGCATAGATCCACAATGTATTCTGGTGGCTATGCTATATTTTGACGACATGGATCCACAGTGTATGATTGGTGGCCATGACCCATGCCTATAATGTCATCATTCTGTGATTTGAGTATAGGAATGCCTACCTCAGAATTAATATATATGATATTATGTAGATGCTTGGTTGTTCGTAGGTTTCCAATTAGGTGTGCTCTTGGTTCCCGACACACACATGCAGCTTACAAAGTATATCGGTTGTCACTGGTTCCAACCTCATACTTTGGGGGGCATTCTATTACCCATGATTTTGGTCATCATGATGATGTATGGATGATGGTGTATTTAGGCTCTTCATTAGAACTTTCTCCTGCGAAAAGTTACCTTCATCTCTTTCCAGAAATCACATTTTTGAGGACTGTTCGCAGGCTACTAGTATATTTGCCTGCGAGAATGCATGATTCTCGCAGGCTGCCTTAAGCCAGGGTGCGAGAAGTTCGCACTGTGTTGAACTGCTAGGGTGCGAACTCTTTCTAAAGCAAGGAAAAAGATGAATTCTCGAAGCTTCTAGAAGGGAATCTTCTAGAAGGATGAGTGGCATTCGAATGGTTATCCTAGTACTGGATTCCCTGATATTTTGGGATCATTCTTATCCAAGTAACCAATTCATTCTCTCCTATATAATTGAGTGAATTCTCATGGAAAAAGTTAGAATTAAAGAGAAGCAAGATTCATTGGAGAATTAGTGAAAGAATTGTGTGAAGGACTAATGCTACAGCAGCTAGGAGACTCTAGCAAGTTCATCCAAAGGAGTTGATCTTCTTCATGCAAGTGAGAAAGTGTGTGTGTCGGAGCCAAGGGCCATCGAAAGGAAGTTTTCAACATCAAGGCTCAGGTTGTAATCTTTACTTTCCATTAATATGATACAGTAATATGTCCCTTTCCCATAAAGCTAATTCCACTTTATTGTATAACTCCTTGATCATATACATAGATTGACTGTTGAATAGATTGTGCTTTCTTCACTTTGGTTGGTTTGTGTTGTCTTGATATTGGCTGCACAAGAGCACTGGAGCGAAGCGGGAGTAACAAAGATCAAAGGAAGCGATAATAAGGTATGTTCTTTGTTATTTCTTCCTAGTTAATTCAATAGTTGAAATCTAGGGAAAGAGTTATGTTCTCTCTTTCTTTGGTCTAGATCCAGGTGGATCTAGGGAGATCGGTCTGTGTCCGCACTTATGGATTTATCCAATAACAATACCTTTCCCTTGTGTGTGGATCGAACTGTCGATTGTTCCCCTAGGAATCATTGTTGTTGGTGGTAACCTTAGTAGCCTATTCTTAGGGTCTTACACATGGTGACTGTGAAGGGGTAAGTCTTCATGGTACCTGGAATCGACGTTGGCCATACTCACTTGGGCTCCTTGGATGGTATACCCACGATTGTGTGTGGGAGATTGCACCAGGGTGTAAGTCCATTAAGTAGGTCATCAACGTAACTTTTCCACCCTAGACTAGCCCCTTCTTATCTCGTCATCACAACATTGGATTTCATCACCAACTAGTGACTTCGGAATTGGAAGGTCTTGTTTGCTTGGTTTTGGTTCCTAGATTTTACTAGCGCGTGTTGTTTGTTTACCCAAGTTGGCCATAGAATTTATTTTGTAAAATTCTAACTCAATCACAATTGACCCTCCATGCCATTCATGTAGAATGAAAGGCCTACCCCTAGAAGATCTAGAAGGTTCTCAACCCTTTCCTACAAACTCACCAGAGGGCTCTCCTCAACAGAGTGAGGTCCAATACATTTCCACTCCACAAGTGGAAAGAAATAACTCTTTAGAATGGTTCTGAATTACCAATTCCCAAGATGACTTCTGACTTCCTCCCAAATCGGAGAGACGTATTGTTTGAGTGAATTCTTCCAGAGATATAGTTGTTCAGTCTTCTGGATTACCAATTGGACCTTTCATAGGACCTGAGGGTCAAGATCCTTTTTGGACTACTGGCATTTTTAGACGAGATATCTTTGGCTCAGGAGCAGGCATTGATATCATGGTCAGACCTGAGCTTCCTGAAACATCTGATCCAAACACAATACCTTTTACTATTGCCTATTATTTTCCTAGTACAAACGCTCTGCCAGCTAACCACATCTTGACTATCCCTCTACAAATGGTCCATTACACAATGGTCCCAGATACTACGAGTCCTCACACTGATATTACAACAACTATCCAAGCCCCCATTGGCTAACCACTTTCACCCAAATTCACCCCAACACTTCCGCTTGGATATCATGCATTGAATGCTTCTATTCCCACTCCTACAAAAATTTCATCCCGGGACTCCTGGCGTTTCCACTCCTTTTGGGCACCATCTCGTCCCCCGTTTTATTCGAACACTTCCTCAACCCCCTTTCAAAGGACCTCTTCCATCCTCTATTGGAGGCACCGACCCTAGTGGCACCATCCCGTCTTTCACACCTAATTACTAGATTCCTGTTGGTGGACAATTTCACCTAGGAGGCCAAACCCAAACCCCTTTTGCAGGACAAATCCAAATTGGGATGCAATCCCCAATTGGAGGGAAACCCCCACTGACCCCACCCTATGCACAAAACATACCTCCATCCTTGGCCCAATATTGGAATTATCTTATTCAACATAATCCTCACTCGACTGGGGGGAAACAACCTCAATCTAGCTCCGTCATATCCCCTAGTATAGGCCAACCATATCTAGGCACGTCTAATCCTATTTTGGGCTTGAACGCTCAACCCCATGCCCCTGTTCAAGGGTACAACCCTATGAATTACTTTCCTCCACACCAACAACCGAATCTTCCTAGATCTTTGCATTATATGCAAACTGCTTATGGTCCCACTGGTCTACCGATGGGACTCCCTCCCCAAAGTCACCAGTACCCACATGTGAATAGACAGTTACTCTTCTTAGACACCCTAGACCTTCCTGATCTGTAGAGGATTTTAAATGATCCGATCCATCACTCTCCTCAATGGCCCGCCATACCAGCCAAACTACCATCATGTAATGGCCCGCCATACCAGCCAAACTACCATCATGTAATGGCCCGCCATACTAGCCAAACTACCATCATGTAATGGCCCGCCATACCAGCCAAACTACTGGGAGAGGACCCAAACAATCATGTAATGGCTTTTCACCTTTGGTGCTCATCCAACTCCTTGATGGATGACTCTATTCGTTTAATCCTTTTTCATCGAACCCTCACAGGTTCCGTCGCGAAGTGGTATATAGAATTACCACGAGGCTTCTTCACTGACTTCAACACCCTCACTATGGCTTTCCTCACCCACTACTAGTTACCGATCCGCTACGAAACGAGAACCAAGATTTTGAGTTCTTTCAAACAAAACAAAGCCACTCATATCTCTGATCACATTCATAAGTGGCGACTAAGACGACGTCTCATCAAACTCAAAATTCTCGATCAGTTGTTGGCAGAGTGGTTCATGAAATCATTCGTGAATGACATCGCTCATGACATCGCCATGGGTGGAGTTGTCACAGAAGAATAGGAAATCAGTCGTGCTCAATACCTCGACCTCGTTTACTCACAAATGGGTACTCTTTATGACTTACTCCCTGATGCACCTTGTCCTTCTACTTCCGCTACTTCAACTACTCCTGCTGCTTCTCATGCAGCTAACGGTGTGATTGGCACTTTCCATGCCCAACCTCATTCCGTCCAAACCTCTAGCAACAACCCCAAATCCATTTCTTATAATGTTCAAAATGCTCCGTCTCCTACCCCTCCCACTGGAAAGACTTCTGAGGTCAACTTTTTTCAATCTACTCCCACCGAAAAAAATAAATCCAAAAAAGGAAAGGGTAAGAACAAGGAGGATAAAAATAATATGCAATCTAAGAAAACCAAAACACCACCTGTTGACGATAGGGATAAGCACAAACCCCGATACCCTTGTCTTATCTGTGGTGATGATCACTACACTAAGGATTGTCCATGATGAGCCGAGGTTACTAAGTTCCTTCAAGGGACCACGAAACCCCCCACTCCAGCCGTATTGTCACAACCCTTCCCCTCTCAACAACAGGCCCAATTGGTCATTCATGACCAACCTTTCCCCTCCAATACATCCTATGTATTAATGTGTACAGGTGATTCAAAGAAGAATGACATCACACTTACCACTCGAGCCAAAGATTATTCTTCCTCCAAAGAGAAGGTTGATGCAATACCTCCTTTGTTGGTCCAACCATCTCCCACAAATCCACCTACCAACGATCCTCTTCATCTCAAACGACTGAGCCTAGATACAGTCCTTTTCCCTCCTCCAAAGGGTGTTGTTCGAAAATTGACTTTCAATCCTCATGCACATGTTGCCCAGAACTACAATATTGTCGAAGATCTGGCCCAAGCACCGTCCATGATGTCAGCCCTCGAAGTCCTTCAGATTTTTCCTATACAACGGAAGGCACTGTTGAAAGCTATTGGTGGAATCGACCCTACGGATACAAATTTAATAATTTTTTACTTGGAAGATAGCATTCCAAGGTTACCCCCTCAACTCGCATTCCAAATACAAGTTATTGTCTCTGACCAAAACATTTGTAGAACAGTTATTGATGAGGGTGCCTCGATGTGTTCCATGTCTATTACCTGTTGGAAATCCATCGGCTCTCCTCCTTTGAATGAATCCCACAACATGCTCAAAGCCTTCAATGGCTCTAGTTTTAAGCCTTACAGTGTCCTCCCTTCATTGCCTATTATGTTAGAAGGAAAAACGGTCAACGTTGAAGTGGAGGTCTTGGACGCTCCTCTCAATTACAACCTTCTACTTGGTCGTAGCTGGATCGATTCCATGTGTGCAGTTGTGTCCACTCTTTTCTATGTCATGTGTTTCCCACATCAAGGAAAAGTAGTTACCGTAGACCAATTTTCCTTCTTTCACTCTGACACATGTACTGACAATGTATCTTTCATTGCAAAAACCCCCCTAGATATGAGAACGTCGGTGTGGGTCTTCTTAAAGATTCCTCTTTGATGGGTACTTTCCCCATTCCACCACCCAATGTTCCACATCTGTTTGTCACCTCGATAAACATCATCTCCACCTCTGTTCACGGAACCCCTACATCTTATGACCAGTGGATGGTACCCAACCCCGACGATCATCTTCATTATGGCGATGAAATGCCTTTGAGTCCGGTCGAATCCGCTTATCAAGCCATTCAATCAACAACCCCCTCTCTTGGTGATTTATCTCTGGATCCATTCCGTGTCATTTTTACTATAGACAAGATGATTATGTCTGTTATGTCCATGGAATATACCCCTTGGGATGATGGACATCATCGTTCCATCCTCTTCCTGGAACAACACATCATTGAGGGTTATCAACGAATCTCGACCCCGTCAACCATTTCTATCATTTCTACCATTCCCGAGTCTACACATGATATGTTCTATGAAGGGAACTTAAGTAATATCTCACCCACCATCCCCCTTGAGATATCCATAAAACCTAGAGTTGTCGAAAATGTGCATATCGGAGCTTCATGTTCCCATGACAAAGTTGTCACCTAGGAATCTCTTTTCCAAGAATTTTATGACGTCTTCACATGGATCTATGAATAAATGACAGGGATTGACCCCGACATTGTGGTACATGAGATTAAGACATACTTGGGCGCTAAACCCATCTGACAATGACTTTGTCCGGTCCACCCACGTAAAGCAACCGCTATCAAGCTTGAAGTTGAGAAACTTCTCAAAGCTATTTTTATTTACCCTATGGCTATAACTGAATGGGTTTCCAATATTGTTCTGATTGACAAGAAACAAGGCACAATCTGCGTGTGCATTGATTATAGGGACATTAACAAAGCTTGTCCTAAAGACAACTTTCCTACCCCCTTTGTTGACTAGATCATCGACGATTGTGTCGGAAGTGAAATCTTCTCTCTAATGGATAGTTTCTCCAGATATAATCAAATCAATATCGTTCCCGCGGACCAACACAAGACCGCTTTTATTTGGCCTTGGGGCACTTTCGCCTACCGTGAACTGCCATTCGGTTTAAAGAATGCCGATGCAACTTTTCAACATGCTATGTCTTACACCTTTCATGAAATAAAGCACATTTTGTAGCCATATCTTGATGACTTACCCTCTCATTCCATGCGCCATGTAGATCATCCAATACACCTCCGTGCCATTTTCCTTCGATGTCGGTTTTAACACATATGCTTGAATCCCCACAAATGTGTTTTTTGCGTAGAATCCAGCCGACTTATGGGATTTATTGTTTCACGTCAAGGGATCAAGGTAGATCCTTTGAAGGTCGAGGCAATTCTCAATCTTCCTCCTCCTTCCTCACTTCGCCAGTTACAAAGTTTGCAAGGGAAGGCAAACTTTCTCCGTCGTTTCATCTTGAACTATGCTGAGCTAACTCTTGGATTTACGCGACTGCTCAAGAAAATTTCTGAGTTCGTATGGGATACCACTGCCAATAAAGATTTCAAATCTTTGAAATTGTCATTGACACGTACCCCACTACTCTTCCCACCGGATTACAGTTGAGATTATTTCCTCTACCTCGCAACCTCGGACTATACCATCGCTATGGTTCGCATCCAGGAGGATGATTCTCATGACGAACATGTCATTAATTACTTGAGTCGGAGTCTCATGACTACTGAAACCAAGTATTTACATGTTTAAAAACAGGCCTTGGAAGCCGTCCAAGCTGTTCAATGTTTCCAGCACTATATCCTTTCTCTCAAGACTACGGTAATTTCTAATTGCAACCCTATGAAGCACAATATTACATGCCAATTGCTAGGGGGAAAATACTCCAAATGGATCGTAATACTTCAGGATTTTGACTTATAATTCGAACACGCTAAGTCCAACAAATCCTTGGTGTTCACCGAGTTAATATGCGACCTTCCCTACTCTAAGACGGAAAATGTAGCAGCAGATTCATTACCCGATGAATCCCTTTTCCTTATTAGTTTTGATGACCTTTGGTATGGAGATATCATCATATATCTCCAAACCCAGACTTTATGGCCCAATTTTTCTAACACTGACTGTCGTCGAATACGCTACCAAGCCCATCAGTATATTATCCTCGGTGATACTCTTTATCGTCGTGGGATTGACTCCATTTTTCGACGTCGCCTCACATTTGACAAAGTAGAGAAAGCCCTAAATGACTACCATTATGGAGCCTGTGGTGGTCACATGTCTGGGTATGATACTTCCCAGAATATCTTATGAGCAGGGTATTTTTGGCCTTCTTTATTCAACGATTGTATAATTTTCGTCCAAAAATGCCACACTTGCCAAACCTACAACAATAAAATAGGATCACACCCTGCTCCTCTACACCCTGTGGTCTCCATTGGTCCTTTTGCGAAATGGGGTATCGATTTCATGACATGCCACCCTCACTTGGCCAGGGGGCATGGATACATTATTGTGGCTGTAGATTATTTTATGAAATGGGTCGAAGCGATGCCAACATTCGACAATACCGGAAGGACTACACCATTGTTTATATTCAATTACATCATTGCTTGGTTTGGTGTTCCTCAAGCTATCGTTACTGACCATGGTAGACACTTTAGAAACTTCATGATGTTCGAACTCACTGAAAATATGGGTCTTTGCCATGAAAACTCAACACCTTATTACCCACAAGCCAACGACCAAATTGAAGCAATAATCAAAATCCTCATTACCATGCTTCGACGAATGATAGGGATTCACAAAACGAGTTGGCACATGATGTTTTTTTCAGCATTGTGGGCTTACTGGACATCCATTAAGCCTGCCACCGGGTTTACACCATTCCAGTTAGTCTATGGTCTAGAATCCATCTTGTCGATTGAATGTGAGATACCCTCCCTAAAACTAGTCGTCAAACTTCTCCCAAACACTTCTGCCGAAGAAGAACGTTTGTTGTATCTCATGCAATTAGACGAAACCCGTCATGATGCCACCCTAGTTATAGAAGCCCAGAAGAAACGTGTCAAAGCCCAATATGAAAAACATGTCAAGCCACATGTTTTCTCCGAAGGCGATATGGTTCTCCTTTATGAACAAGATCGAGATATGCTAGGAGCCAGAAAATTTGAAGCTATGTGGCAAGGTCCTTGTATCGTCAGACGAGTTTTGGAGAAAGGATCTTACAAGTTAGTGGACTACGATGGTATCCCTTTGAGTGAACCCAGAAATGGGTTGTACTTAAAAAAGTACTATGCTTAAGATCACCTATGCATGAGTCCTTGTATTTTATTGTATCATACTTTTTGTTACTTTAGTATGCTTTTTCGTTATTTGGTCTCTACCCTCGACCACTTATCTTGTAGTGTGCTTGGTTTCCAGATGTCGGAGTCTTCGCCACCCCACATTGGCTTCGCCAATGGCACTAGCCGTAGTACTCAGAACCTTGCTTCTGTTGCATGGGCAATTTACGCCCCTACAAACGAACTTATCAGTCTACGAGGTGTGTGCCTCGGTCATGCGACCAATAATATTGTAGAATATAGCGTTGTCATCGAATTGTTGATTGATTCTATTTCTCTTGATATCCGCCACCTGGTTATACGACTCAATTTGCATCTAGTAGTACTTCAGTTAAGTAACGTCTATGCCATCCGAAGTCCTACTTTATTATGGGTATATTTACGAATTCGCCTCTTGGAACGTTATTTTGATTATATCAAATATTAACACATTCCTAGATGTCTAAATACATTGACTAATGCATTAGCTAACTATGTGTTAGACAGATATTTGAGGCATTCATAAACCAATCACACATCACATGTATAACACAACACAAA
This sequence comes from Picea engelmannii, assembly GCA_009831015.1. NCBI lineage: Eukaryota > Viridiplantae > Streptophyta > Pinopsida > Pinales > Pinaceae > Picea > Picea engelmannii. The sequence continues at coordinate 117,640 of ML782116.1, read as the reverse complement.
ATAAGCCGGTGGAAGCTGTATATATATGTATATAACGATCAAAAGTTTTTACAAAAAGTTTCTGTCCAAGGATCAAAATCTCAAAATATGAAGCCCATAGCTTCTACAAAGTAGTGTCATGGATGACGCTGACAATAACACACAACTTCTCGGGCTACCCTACAGAGCAGTCGACTGAGAGACTCGGACACGCCCACGGTATGGTGCTGGTAAGGTCTCGGGATCTCCCCAATAGAAATATCTGGGACATCCGTGGTCAACCCCTCCAAGTTTTGTTCCACTTGTTTCATAGCCTTCGGCATCCCATCTCGCCACTGGAGCCGTTTCTCCTTTCCGTTGAATGGGAGACATTCCTGGAGGTCGATATGGCCCCACATCTGTGTCATCAAAAATAATTTTTTTGATTAGTTCTTGTATAAACATAAAAACATTTCATATGATAAAATTTGCAAAAACATTTAAAAATAACAAAATGTGTACTTCTTACCTAAGTCACCCCACTGAGCATCCTTAAGCAGGGTCAAATCCGAATCCCCTTGGAAATCCAAACCAGCATATGCGTAGTCATCGATCATCAGCATCTGGGGCCTCAACCAGTCAAAAAATGAATCATTATACTTGATTATAGGCCCTGCTACATGTCGAGCCATGAGGTTGCACCACCTTAGCATCCTCGGATCCTGTGGGGCTGGTAAACCCCAATCAACCTGTAGTCGCAACAGTGGGAGCCTCTCGAGGAAGAATGACACTAAAAGTGATCTGTACCCAAACTGCTTCAAGTCACCCTTTTTGCACTTCATCAATTGTCTCTTCATACTGTGGAGAACTGCATCCGACCAGTTGAATACCCAAGGCTCTCTGCACTCTATAGCGTACTGAAAATAGCTCTGGAGAGCCATGTGCGGAGCCGCGCTCCCATCCATGCGTGCAATAGTAAACAGGATGGTCCTTAGGGTCAGATATTGGACCCCCCAAATGGAAACCTTTCCCTTGCTTCTCTCTACCTTGGGAACACAATACTGGCAACAATACTCACTCATAGGGATTTTGCCGCCTCTACCTCCGGTCAAAGTAGCGTGGTATCCACGCCTTAACAACCCCATTAGAAAATAGATAACCTCGATATCTAGTGTCAGCGTATGGACTGCCACATGAAATAACTATTGATCCATGTCCCACATGTGTACCAGGTATTCCAACAATCTAAGTTGGGCTCTCATGCATGAAATCCTGAAGAATTTCAAGAGCCCACAGTCCCAGAGGGCAGCGACTGTACCTGGGTCACTCCTGGAAATAGAATTATCCTCCTCATGTTCTGTTTCTCTCGATTCCTTCATTTTGATGGTCAAACACCTACAAAAGAGCCATGAGAGGAAAGTCAACAACTTGTTTTAAACTCTTGCATAATTTTTATTGAGAAAAACCTCACTTTAAAATCCATTTTTCGGACCCCGCAAGTGAGCCTTTTGCACAATGCGAGATTCTCGCAGGTGCCCTAAAGGAAACCTACGATAATCTTAGATTCTTTCAAGTCCCGCATGGCCCACCTACAAGAATGATTGGGCGCATGTTCTAACCCTAAAATGGACTCAAAACCCAAAAATTGCCAATAAAAACCAAAAATAAACCATGGAAAAGTTAGAGAATCAAGAGACTACCTTGTTGGCTGAAATGTTTTGCCGAATGATTTCTTGTGCCTCCTGCAATCGAGCAAAGAAATTTGGGGGAAGATGAGGTATGTTGGACAAGTTTTTGGCAAAATCACAATGAAATGGTAAAAATCCCTTTTTACCCATATTTATTCACTTTTTACTATTTTTTGATTTTTTATATTATGTTTATTACTTTGTCCATAAAACCTAATACCCTAATAGCCTTGTGGGTGTGGTGTTTTGTAGATATCGCAACTTCGAAGTCTGAACAAGGGGGTATGGGTGTTTTTTCTTTTGTCACATGTGCGACTACTTTTTTAGGGTTTTTTAGAAAAACCTCGAGCTCAGTCTTCGTTCGTTCTCACGCTCGAAAATATATGAGAACGTAACCGAGTATACTTTTTCTCGTCTTTTCGTACTCGTCATGGTAACATGAAAATGATGAACGTAAAGCAGTATCCTTTAAGCTCTTTTCACGCTCCATAAAAACGAAAAGATTGTCAAGCGATCTTGTTCTTTGCACACTCGTTAAAGTATTTGAAGAAAACGTTCGACGAGCGATAGTTTAACACTTTTTTGGTCTCGTCGAACTCTTTTACGAAAAAGGAATTGGAAGAGTTCTCTTTAAGTGTTTTTCAGACTCTCGAAACATGAAAAAACCCCGAGTTTTCTATCCATGGACTCATTAAACAAACATCAAAAGACCGACAATGGGACCAAACCACTCCTTCCTAGGGTTCGTTAAATATACTCCGAGCGACTCATCCCAAGGATGAGCTTACATCAACAAGCATATGTTATCCTCCTCAAGATTGTGTAAAAATAAAGAGGTACTCTCCATAAATGGTGGGGGAAATTTTGGGAAAGGTATGTGTTTTCGTATTCATATTAATGGCAGCAAGTGCCACTCTTAAACATGACACCCCCTATTTGTCATTTGAACCCGGGTTGGGAAATCCATTTCTCTCTCGTTCGACTTGCTACAAGGCCATATCTTGGGTTGTCTTTGAGTTAGTGTTGCCAAGTCCTTGGTCATGTCATTCATATGTTCAAGAGAAGTTCACACGAGCCCTCTATTGAGTCGGCCATCTGCAGTTGTCCATTCTTACTATGTCGGCCTTCCCTATGTCCGTTTCAACCCGTATTCATACTTTGTTTCATCCTCAAAATATGTTACTTATTTCGTGTCATTGATGGGGGATACATCAAGTCCCTCCTGTGATAAGTCTTGTTTCATCGACTCCAACTCATTATCCATAAATGAGACTAAGAAATCATTTAGTACCTTGGAACCTGCATGCCTTAATGGCAGGTCTCTTCACTTTCGACAGGGGTTTCACATCATTGATCCTTGATCGAGAGATTCTGCCGAGTGCTCGACTTTAGCTCATGCATTCGCATTCATTCAGATTGTACTTTGGTACCTTGGGAGTCATCGACATCAATGGTGATCTCCCTTCCAGTTGTTAATGGTTTTCATCAATGACCGGTAATCAAGTGGTTTCTACCATGTTCGACTTCAACACATGTAATCACATGGCTAGATTCGTACTTTTAGGTGACAGGATTGAAGACCCTAGGTCTCATATTTTTCATCCAGGCTGCGATGGAGTATGTATGATTTGTATCGGCACATAGATCCACTTTGTATGTCATGTGGCTATGTCATCTTAATTCAAGTCTTATTGCATAGATCCATAGTGTATTCTTGGTGGCTATGTAGCATTTCGATGACATGGATCCATGGTGTATGATTGGTGGCCATGACCTACATTTATGATTCCATTCATTTGTGATCTGAGCATGAAAATGCCTACCTCAAAACTGGTATTATATTCTATAGATGCCTGGTTGTTTACAAGTTTTCGATTAGGTACGCTCCATGTTTTTGACACACACACACATTTTACAAAGTATTTCGGCTATCACAAGTTCTGGCCTCATACTTTGGGGGCCATTCTGCTACACATGATTTTGGTCACTCTGGTGATGTCTCTACAAGTGATGTATTCAGGATCCCACAAGAACTTTTTTCTTGAGAAAAGTGACTGATGTCTTCTTCTAAAAAACACATTTTTAAGATGATTTCGCAGGCTGCCTATATTACAGGGTGTGAAAATCGTTCATTCTCGTAGGCAACCCAAACTTAGGGTGCGAACTATTTGCAGTCTTCTCTATAGGTAGGGTGCAAACCTGTTTCAAATCTTGGAAAAGAGAAGATGTCATGAAGGTTCTAGAAGGGAATCTTCTAGAAAATGAGTGGGCATTCGCATGGTTGGCATCCTACTGAATTCTCAGATTTAGTGGGATCATCCTCCTCCATTTAACCACCTCTCATTCTCCTATATATTGAAAGGTTTCTCAAGGAAAAATTTAAGCAATATTGAATGAAGAATTGGTGAAAGAATTGTGTGAAGAACTCTGCTTGGATAGAAGCTTGAAGACTCTATTTGGTCTATCAAGTTGTATTGGATCTTCTTCATGAAAATGTAGAGAAAGTGTGTGTGTTGGAACCAAGGGTCACTGAAAGGAATCTTGCAACATCAAGGCGATCCGGTTGTATCTTCTACTTTCATTTAATATAATACAGTGGCATGTCCCTTTCCCATAAAATCACTCTTGTTTTATTGCATAACTCCTTGATCATATGCATAGGTTGACATTGAATGTACTTTGTTGTCTTCACTTTGGTTGGTTTTTGTTGTCTTGGACTTGATTTCACAAGAGCACTGGAGCAAAGCGGGAAAAACAAAGGCCTAAGGAAGTGATATAAAGGTATGTCACTCATTCCTTCTTATTAGTATATTCAATGACTACAACTTAAGGAAAGAGTCGTGTCCTGTCCTGTTTTGTTCTAGATCCAAGTGGATCTAGGGAGATCTGTTAGTGTCTGCACCTATCAATTTATCCAATAACAACCAACTCCCATGGAAAATCAAAACAACCCTGCTAGACCTTGGCTTGATCAAGATATCGTGGTTGTACTCGGACCTCATCACCCATTACCTAAACACCCAGAGAAATGGTTTCCTAAATTTTATCTAGATTCTAAACAATCTTCCGAGGATCACATCAAAAACATTATGTTGGCCATTAGACTCTGGAGTGTTGAACACGAGGATGTAGTATGTATATTATTCCCTTATACTTTTGAGGGAAATGCCTCCACATGGTATTTTTCCCAACATCCCTAGACCATCATCTCTTGCAACAATTTTGAAACTTGTTTCTTGGAAAAATTTGGAGATGATAAATCTCTTGAAGTCTTGGTTATGGAACTCTCCATTCTAAAAATGAATCCTAAGGAAAAAGTGAAAGACTTTAACAAAATATTTCTCACTTTGAAGAATAAAATCCCTGCAGATTTAATGCCTGCAGAAAGTCTAATTGTTGCATATTATACTAAATCCTTAGACAATAATATAGCCATATGATTCAAAAGGGCTAAAAATAACACATTGTTAGAATCCTTTGAGGAGGCAAGCCAAATTGAAAAAGATACATTAAGATTAAAAGACAATATTAGCAGTGAAGTTGAAACAACTTCATCTTCAAAAGAGAAAGTAGAAATTCTCACTAGGCCACCCCAACTTAAGAATCAACAAGAAAATTTAGACTTGGAAAGTTTGCAAAAAGCTTTCAAAAAATTATCCAATCAAGTCATTGACTTGAAGAGATCAGTCGAGGAGGCATCAACAAGAAAAGGAATTTTTAAACCTTCTATCAAAAAATCTTTTCCTCCCAACCGGACAAGCCCGACCACAGAAGGTCTAAATTTTGAAAGTTTACAGTATGCTTTGCAAACCATCTTAGAAGCTCATGATAATTCCTCTTATATTCCTCCTGATAACTCTGAAGAGGTAGTACAGGAAGGGGTACCGGAAGAGGAAGATTTGTCTCTATTAGTGACAATTCTTGTCTTGGGCTCGAGAGCATCCAGGTCTGCAGGTTACATGGGAAGTGCCCCAGCGCAATGCGGGAGAATCTCTTTTCCAATCCCAAGTCAAGCGAGCAGGCGAAGTTTTGATGTCAGCAGCCGAGATCCACCTACAAAACTCATCGACGTGCATCGGGATTTTGTGGCTGCCAAGTTGCCCAGGATTTAGCACGAAGGATAGCGCCAATAGTTCAAGGCAAATCTGGGTCGTCCTATCCAGATGAGACAGGTGGCAGTCAGTCGGCATATCGCGGATCAGTGTTTTGGGAAATAAGGAGCCTCCCATTCCTTACATCCGAAATCGTCGATCGGCGAAACGCCAAAAGCACCTTTGGAGCCAAGCCCACGGTCCTAGCACCAGGTCACATCAAGCGGACTTAAAAGAGGGGCGCTAATGTTTATCATTCGACGAGACGAGCCCCAAAGCACTGAGAGTGATCTTAGCCATTCATCCTAGATGAACACGTGATGTTCAATTAGGTCCTCTTGGCATTTCTCCCATCACGATTTGAAAAGAAAGAAGACTTGCTCCTTCATATCCGCGAACCCTGAAACACTGAAAGCACTCTAGAAGACAGACATAGGGTCACGGCCCGTGGTCACTTGAGAAAGTAAAAAGGACTGTACAAAGGGGAGGCCAAAAGCGTTGAGTTGTGTTTCAGAAGGGGGCATTGTGTTCTCGAGGTGCCGGTTTGACATAATCTAGATCCCGATACCTGCTGGGAATGAATGAAGAAGAAAGAGGGTGGTTGAAACCTCCCCTCACTCATTAATTGCAAATTATGGGTGTCCTGGACGAAAGCCTGCCCGAGATGGTCTTCTGTACTGGTTCTTTTCATGGAAGCCACACCGAGTCCTCGACTCGCTAGGGAAGCCTGCGCACGCTAATTCAACATTTAAGGGCTCAGCTACCCCCTGGCACGAGCCATACAGAATTAAGGTGGCATATGACAGAGGAGTGTAGAGAAGATTTGATTGAAGAGAATCCTCATCCCGAAAGTCCAGTAGGCCTCTGTTGGGCAAATGTTTAAGAGTATATATACTTAGTTATGAGATTTTTCAAGCTATCGATGGCTGAGCAAAGCTCCCAATTGTAAAGTTTTGATGAAGCGTTGGTTGCTCTGGTTAATGTATAAGGCATTCGAGACTTCTTACTTTATGGATGCCAGCCGCTTTTCCATCTCTTTGTTTACTATGTTAGAACAACTCGGAATTGGAGGATCCAGTCGAGTTGTAGCTATTATAGGATGATGTAGGTTGGATCAGTGTAACAATTGCTTTGTTTCTAATCGGTTCCTTTGATTTTCTTAGCGCTGAATGACTCAAAATTGGAGGATCCAGTCAAGTCACCCTTCAGCTCCTTGAGGCTTTGGACCAAGAGGATCTTGGCTTCTGATTTTTTCATCTTCAAGCTTCCAAAGGCCTGTCGCCCAAGGCAGTCTCGCTCACCCTTCTCACAAGTCTTCCCTCTACCACCCTTTAATCAATTTACTGACAGAAGTTGGATCAAGACCTCCCTTGCTTTCTACATACCAGGCCCGGTTTCCTGAGTTAAAGCTATATCTTCTTGAGTCTTTATCCATTCGATCACCCCATTAAACGAATCGTGACATAAAAATGATGGGCGTTGGGCTCTGCTCCTACAAGCAATCTAGGAGTGACTTCTGATGCTAACATTTCTGGCACCGTTGCCGGGGACGAAGTTGAAAATTTTCCCCAGGATTGAATGACAACGATTAACTGATTCTGAAGGTGCATCAGATATCAGAATTATCAAGATTCCTACTGTGCACCTGGAAACTCCACTGTGGCGACTCCATGGTTTCCACATCACTGTTTCAACTGTGGTTACTGTTAGTAAAACTGAAAGCTGACCCTAAGGAGCTTTCTTAAGAAGGTTTCAGCAGTTGCTTTCTCAGCCTGAGAAGCTTCCTGGGGTAACAAAAACGTTAAGATCTGGCCTTTGATGGTGAACAAGGACCAGGCACTTTCAAAGCTATAAATCTTTCACCTAGCAACTCCATGATTCAAGGATCAACTAGTGACTCCACTGGTTCAATATGGAGAAAATCTTAGCTCAAAGGTTTTCTTTCTGTGACTTTTCTAAGATAGTTGGTTTTCCTAATGCACTTCTTGATAGAGACATATGGGAAAATTTCCTCCCTGAATTTCACGCAAAGAGTTGGGAGGTACCAGCTGAGCATTTACTGGAATTTCATGAGGTTATTCATCGACTTAATATCATGCATGAAGATGTCCAGATTAATCTCTTCAGGT